>JAEIFU010002913.1:0-35746 GCA_018904235.1 Lordiphosa stackelbergi
GATTTTGAATTTTGATTTGTTGAAGAATAATGTTCCACTTCTTCAAAAGATTCAGAAGCATCGGGAATTTCTTAGATTGGTTTTGTTTGCACTATTCGAGAATATAAAATTAACTGAAATGTTGTCTTAATAAAATATTATAGATTTTTATTGTACAAATTATATAAATAGAAAGAAATTGAACACACAACTAAACACATTCCAAAAGCTGACTAATTGGAATAAGACTAAATACATACTTAAGACTGTTACTAGTAAACAAATAAATAAAGTGAAGAACTATTTTTTAATATATTTCGGAGTTCATGTGCAAGTTTTAAAGTGTTTCATTAAATGAAACTTCAGTAAACTAGAAAACTCCAAAATAGTATTACAAATATTTCAAATAATTTGAATATTGCAGAATTTGTAATATACAAAAATGACAAAAAAAAGGAAATAATAATGCTATCAACTAAAACATAACAAACAGAAAACATTCGAGTTAACAAATTAAGTACTTTAAATAAATAAGTGGAGAAATTTCAGCTAAACTTAATTTAAATATTTTAAAACTAAGCTTCTTGCTCTGTGACAGCTTTCAGTTCGTCCATCAAGGAGAGAACTGTGGACTGTGGCTCTCGAGCAGCCTGCAGCAGCTGGTTCAGCTTGAGCATATCCGTGCGACAGGCGGCCAGCTCATCGCTTAATTGGCACAAATTGGGTTGGCTACGTTGACTCAACTCGATCAGCTCCAGAATGTGGCTAGTTCGTGGACGACCCGTGTCTTGGGCTGACTGTTGAATGAGCTGTTAGAAAATAATCTAAATTTTATTGAAGTATACTTTAAAATATTTAAAAACTTAAACCTTTTTATAATCATCTATCAAATTGGCCACTTCATGAGCAGGTTCCTGGGAGTGGGTGAATTTTCCTGAATCGGAAGCCTCAAATTTGGCACGTTCAGCGTTTAGTTTGCGCTCTAAGAGTCTAATGCGGGACACGGCCTGTTCTAGCAGGGCAGTTACTTCGCTTAATTTTAATCTTAGACCTGGCAACTCCTCAGCCTTTCGATGAGACAGCCGTCCTATGCGCAGTTCTTTGCGCAAGAGTTTAATCAAATGTGACCAACTTTTAATATGGGAAAAGCGACGACCCGTTTCCAGTTCTAAGAGTTGTATCAATGAATGCTTGTCACTCTCTTCGAGCAAGGTTTTCACTTGTATTTGCAGCTTTTTCAATTGTATGGCATCCCTTGAATGCTGCTCTGAATTCTGCTGGAATGTTTCTTTCAATTGCTTTAGCTCCTGCTGATTCTGTTGATCCTTCTCTAAACTTAGTAACTGCAATTGCTGAAGTTCTTGATTTTGTAGAGCAAACAATTCATTAAGCTGTTGCAATTCCAAAGTTTTCTCTTGCATTTGCTGGTGTAGCAGATGCTCGGAATGTTGTGTGGTTTGTAGAGTTTGGAGTAATTGTTGCCAATCGGTTTGCATTTGTTCGGTGTTTTGTATTTTGTTATTTTGTTGCTGTAACAAGGATTGGAGTAAGCAAATGGTTTGCTGCTTTTGTAGGGTCATTTGTTTCAGCTGCTGTTCGAGAGATTCAATGCGTGAGATGAGTTCGGGTTGCTTTAACTTGGCTGACAATTGAGTTTCGGCCAGAGACAAGGCTTTGGTTAATTCTTTTGAATTAGTTTCGTAGGTTTTTAGCTGTTCATGATAAACATTTTCGGCTAAGGAGGACTTTTCCTTTAGACAGGCCAACTCTGATTTAGTTTCCTCATATTTTTGGCACATTTCTTGGGATATTTGTTTTAAATTCAGAATTTCGTTTGACATGCTTTTCATTTGCTGCTGGTTTTCGCTTAAAACTTGCTTAAGCTTAACCCTCTCCAGTTCTAGAGAGCACAAGTCTAGACCCAATTGCTCCAATTGTTGCTCTTTTAAAGTTTGATTTTTTCTTAATTCCTCGTCCTCCCGTTTTTGTGCTTGTAGATTAAACTCCAGTTTCTCCAATTGTCTTTGTTGCTCTTCATTTTGTGCCTCTAAATGGCACATTACTTGCATTTCAGTTTGAAATTGTTCCAAAGCATTTTTTAGCTTGGCTATTTCATTGGTTTTCTGATGAATCTCCTCATGAAATCGAATGCTGTACAAATGCATCAAGTCCAAACTGTTTTCTTTTTGTAACTTCTGTTGGTAATACTGCTTCAGTTCCAGAAACTCCTGCTCTTTGAGTGTAAGCAATTGTTCCTGGGTTTGCAATGTTTCATTTAGTTCGGCTATCACCTGATGCAGTTGCTCACGTTCAGCTTGTATGGCACTTAGAGAGGATTCCCTTACTTCCAGTTGGTATTTCAGTTGAGTTTTCTCTTCATGAAGTTTCTTAAATTGTCCCGTCATGTGTTTGTTTTCCATTTCCAAACCAGTTAGGGATTGTTGCATATTTAAGAGTTTTTCCTCATGATCCAGACTCAAACGTTGTATATCCTCAAGTAGCAATTTTTTCTGCTTCCGTAGGACTTCAATTAGTTGACTTTGATCCTGTAGGCGAGCCTGTTGTTGTTGTAACTGAAAACTGTTCTCATGCTCTGTCAAATCTTGCTCATTTGGCGAATTTTTCAAGGCTTTTCGAGCTTCTTCCTCCAGGTTGGCACATTTGTTACTCAAATTTCTGGCCTCCTGCTGCAATCGCTGATTCTCTTGCAAATATTTACGCTCCTGCGCATACAAACGCTCCAAAGTTTCCAAACGCTGATGCTTTTGTGTCTGCAATTCCTGTTTGTACCACTTTTCCGACTTGATCAAACGTTCCATTTCACTGCGCGTTTTGTTAAGCTCCTGGCGTACACGCAACAGAGATAGATGCTGCGGCTCCTCCTTTCTAAAGCTGGAATTATCATCACTGGAGCAACTAAAATGTCCCGAATCATCTGCCCAGGCAGTTGCTCCCTCAGCATCCGATTCCTTGGAGCTGCAGCAAAGGGGGTGGATATTTTTTTCAGTTGCCAACTGGTTTTAAGGGTGTGGCTTACCTGGCGGCCATTTGTGTGTTGTTTCTTCGGATCGTATCCGCTCACATTTACTTAAGTTAATCGATCAAGTGCTTGGATTAACACACATAGGCGATTTAACTACATTTTAAATGAAATAAACAAAAATTGCCAACAAATTGGTTTTGCAAACAGCTGATGATGGAATTAGTGTGACCCTGTTTGCGAACAAACAAAATACTGACTGGCCAATGCACAGTGGAATCGGTGATTCCTTTAATTCAAAACAGGACTCCAAATCGCCTTTTCCGTAAAGCCAACTTTATGGAGCAAAACCAAAATTTTGTAGAGGTTGATTGGTCCTTTCTCGATTCTGGATCCCAGTCCTTCTGTCAAATTTAACTTGTTTTACCGCTCGCTCAATCTCGCTTTCGACTTGCACGTACTTTGTTTCTTTTTACCCAGTACATCGCAAGCCACTTTAGTTCACTCGCAGATTGTCTAATCTCAAGAATGTGAAAAACAGACTACATAAAAATACAAAAGGACTGGGCAACAAGTCGATCATTCCCGTACACTTAGCCGCTCAGTCGGAATTTCTCAATCACAATTCCGAATGCTATCAAAACTACCTGTATAGGTGTAAAAAACGAATTTAAAGAAAACCCTAAGCAATTCTTTTCATTTGTGAACTCTAAACGTAAAACCTCTCATTTTCCTCCTCTCTTCGGTATAACACAACCACTGCATGCAACGATGCCGATATATCCAACTTATTCGCTGATTTTTTCCAAACAACATACTCTTCTTATGTTTATAATACTTCAAATCATTGCCAGTCGTTGTTGAAAGCACCGTGTTGGAATATCTTAAACTCGTAAAAACCTCATTTTCTTCTGGTCCAGACGAGGTTCCTAGCTGTGTTCTTAAGAATTGTGCAAATGCTTTATGCGAACCTCTTTCTAAAATTTTCCAATTATCTCTACACCACAGTTTTTTTTTCCTGATATCTGGAAGGAATCCTTTATTATACCACTTCATAAAAAAGAAAGTAGAACTGATATTCAAAATTATTGTGGGATAGCAAAACTTTCTGCCATACCCAAACTTTTTGAACTGATTATAACTGCTCAGTTGCAGCAGGTTGTATTCAGGTTTGTTTGCATTTTTATTGATTTTTATTAGATAATTTAATATTTTTAATGGAAATAAGTAATTAATTAATCCTCCGTGTGTGTGAAGAAAAATTGAGCAGTTGTTCCATGGCCACTGTTACTTGCTGAATCAGAAATCCGCTGGAGCTGGCTGCTTTGTCGCTGCAAAAGAATAAATTGCTTTTCAGATGACTGCGACGTGCTACTGCCGGACTGATGGGAAATTGGTAACGTAAAAATTTTGGCCAGATGAAAATGTAAATCGGGTCTCGCTGTCAGTTGAAATGGGGCCTTGGTTGCTTTAGATGAAGACCGGCGATGAAGTGCGGCTTTGATTGACTGTTATGGAGTGTCGGTGCTGATTTCCCAGCTGATCCTCAAATAAAATTTCGTTTATAAAAAGATCCGCATATAGCTGATGCTCTTTGGTCAATTTCTTGAACTTTACTGCCCAATACTTTGCTATCTTCATTTCATCATCTAGAGGATTGCGCAACTTTTGAGCCGCAAGCTCTAGCAGATCGTCTAAAGCAGAATCAGTAGTCTTCGCCTTTTGGAAACTTTGGCACACTGCAATGAAAAAAGAATATAGTTTTGTATATTTAAATTAAGTTAAAATAAGTCATTTAATAAAATAGAAATAAACTCTAGTAAATAAATATTTCTTTAAATTTTCAAATTCCTACGCCAGCAGAATGGGAAAATATCGCGGAACAATATTTCGATAAGTGGCAAGCACGTGGCCATTAGGAAACCGCCAAACTCTGGATCTTACTTTATAATTATTAAAATTTGTTTAGCATTTTTCTACTGGGTGTCGTGAATGCTAACTATGAGTTCATTATGGTTGACATCGGAACGAATGGTCGCATATCAGTTGGAGAAGTGTTTAGCAAAACCGCTTTTGGAACGGCCTTTGTAAACCAAACCCTTAATCTGCCAGAAGCAAAGGCTCTACCAATGAGCGAAAAGGAGCTGCCCTACGTGTTTGTTGGAGATGACGCATTCTCATGGAGATAAAATATGATGAAGCCATTTTCTCAATATCGGTTGAGCAGAGCACGTAGGGTTGAGGAAAATGTTTTTGGAATTTTGGTATCCAGATTTGGTGTTCTGCAACGAACCATTTCATTGTCGCCAGAAAGAGCTCAGACTGTAGTTTTGGCTTTCTGTTATTTACATAATTATATACGAAGACAATGCGGCTCCGCATATATTTTTGGCGACTTCCTTGACAGAGAAAATATTGAAACTGGGACAATTGTTGAAGGTTCATGGAGAACGAATGCAACAGCACCACCATCACTTGAAAACTCTCACTCTCGACAAATAACGCCAAATATATAAGGGAACAATATTGCCACTACTTTAACCATGAAAATAAAGTACCTTGGCAAAATCAAATTGGTAATTAAGTTTAAGTCTGCTGCTTTGTTTGTATAAATAAAGATTCATATAAATAAACTGAAATTGTGTACTTACTTCTCCTTCCGCCATTGTAGAACGTGATTCTTTTGGCTTCTCAACATCGTAGAGAAAATCCAAGGCTTCAAAATAAAACAAGGTCGAGATGTCTTCAGCTTCTTTCGTTGTTGGCGGTAATTCGTTCGCAACGAAATAATTTTTTTAATTACCGCTGTTTTAACGATAAACTTCTAGAATTCCAGTATAAAATTCTGTTCCGCTTCTTTTTCCATGATTGCAAGTTCCACACACGCCGACGACTTGCTAAAAACTGTTCACAATTTCTAATGTGCCCATTCATTAGACAAACAGACGAAAATCTTTGCGCAAATAGCCCGAAAAATCAAAACACTTGATTTTTCTCTCACTTGCACAAAATCCGTGAGACGCAAGCACCCATATTTCCACTAAGGCCGGGCTTACATTGGGGCACAGCGTCACGTCCATGGTTCATAGCGCAAATATAACGGAAATTTGTCACAGAAATCGTGTGTCACAGGAATGAGTACTTTTTCTTTGAACACCAATACTCATTTGGCGTCACAGTGTTTCTTGCCGGTAGGGGGGGCCGTTTGTAACAACAATTAATTGAACAGCTGATTTCAATGAGTTAGCTCAAAACTAGCTCATAGAAACTATTTTTCCAATGACAAGCATATCGATTACGTTCGTTTTTAAGTCACACTGTGACCACCTTGTTTGGCCCGTGCTGTTGTGGCGTTGTGGGTGCTGGACGAAGATGATGATGAACCCAAGCCAAAGCGCTTTCGCTGGGTCGACAAAATTAATTTGACTCAAAGGGAAGAAGGCATTATGGCCAAGTTTAATGGAGAGTTGCGAAGTATTCAGCACAAATTAAAAATTATGTGCCCATGGATGCAGCAACTTTCGATCAGCTCGTAGATGTTGATGTACGTAGATGTGACAACGAATAATCTACTCTATTTGGCATCAAGATCCGGCATGACATCTCTTTAGAAGTTTAGAATGTTCAAGAACATGCGATGCAATTTCTAAAAAGTGTTGAAGACATGTAATGAAAAGTCTGTAATTACATATGTTTATTTATTTGCTATGTGTTCATGGAGGTAGGAGTTGTATCACTTTAATGTTGAAGCTAGTATCTTTAAGATCCTCCAGAACCTCATAATCTAAAAGAGATTCTCCACTCCTACAATTTGGATTGACTCATCTTCGAATTTACGCAAATTGGACGCTATATAGTCACCAGTTCAGAGCATAGGACAAGTTTTCGGGTGGATATTTCACATGGCATACGACATGGACTTCATTAACACCTGTTTCTGTATATTCACAGGCCTGTTCCGAATTCCAACCTTTTTTTAAAAATAAAAAAACGAAACGAAAACGAACGTTTTTACTGGTATTTGCTGTTCACCGAACGATTTTTTATTTTTTTTTCCGAACTCGTGCTCGAAGTCGGTTTTATAAAAACTGTCTGTCTGCCTTCCGCGCGAAATTTGTGTATATCGATAGCAGCCAGAGTTGTCACCATCTCCATCATTTTAATTTACAAAGCTCTTATTGACATTTAAGTCCATTTATTTTTAGTTAAAACAGTATTTAATTATTAGAATTTGAATATGTCGTATCAAATACAGTTAAAAATAGTTAAAATAATATATAAAAAGTGCTCTCCGAATACATTAATTTTATAAGAAGCAAATCCCTAGCAGCTATCGATTATCGGCTGAAATCGACTAAAACGTAAAAGTGGAATTCAGAACAGCTCGGTTTGAAATCGACCACTCGGTTTTGTTTTCACGCAATATTTTATAGATGCTCTTTATAACAAAATGATTTTAAAATACACTTGAACTGTAACAATTATAAGTAGTGATGCTAAACGATTTCCAAAAAATGTTCAACATTATTAAATTGATCAGTTTATAATTTTGGGGATTTATTTTTATCGCTTTTAATAGCAATTACTTTTAATTCCGCTGACTCTGTGCACAATTTTGAAAACGACAATTCTGGTCGATTTGCGGAATTCGGAACAGCAATCAACTCGATTTGCGACAATTCCACTCGTTTTCGAATTCGGAACAGGCCCGATTATCCGGGTTTGGTTTCCGTCGCTTCGGTATCGGTATCAAAAGTCTCAGAGCACTTTGATTCATTCGACAAAGCAAGATTCCAGGTACACCTGCTAACTGGTAAAATATTCCAAAAAGCTTTGGAGAAGAGTAAACTCCTTTTTTTTACTTTGGTGTTAAAATAGAAAACCACCTCCTATCCATAACCCCCCAGGTTGGTTGTCTGCAAAAATGTAAATAAAATAGTAATTACATTCTGGGTAGCTTTTGCATTGTTTCACACGATATGTGTTTTCGCAAACTGTTCCATTTGTCAACAGCTGATCGTCAATGCTGTTCCAGCTAGACTCCTTGCTGCTCTGGTCGCATTCCAGAGGCACTCCGACTTCTCCATGACTTCAATAAGCTTAGGGATCAAACCGGCATTCCACTGCATGGCCACACGTCGATCGCGATTTATAATTTTGGGCACATTCATTGTTCTCTTTTGATTGTTCCCGGTATAGTTTGCTTCATCTGGCTCTAAGCTCACGAACAGTTCAATGTTCACTTTTTGTGAGCACCATGGCGCGCTGTGACGACGACCAGAAGCGTTCACATCAAAAGTAATCATTTGGATAGTCACAGCGCAGGCACAGCGCTGTTCTCAATTCGACGCCAATGTAAACACTTTAGTTCAAGTACTTTGGCCACAGTGGGCTCACATACAACACGTGATGTAACCCCAGCGCTAATTCTTTGAATGTTCACATTTTTTTCTGTGTATTTTTTCACAACCCGCCAAACACTTTTAACAAAATTCCAGTCACTGCCAACATTTGCCTTTTTCCCCCAAAGGCGAAATTTACTATCAAATAATTGATTCGCTTGTAAAAATAAACCTAACCAGTCCAATAAACTGTTTTTGATCACGTTAGTGTGTCGCAATCAAAATTCTTCATTGTAGAAGTAAGATTAGGAAAATAGGCGAAAAAATTTGCTTAGTGATTAAACCAATTTTTATCCTTAGACAGCCTTTAAACTTAAACACGATAGTTATGATTATACAGCGGTTGTTTTTTTTTTGCAATTTTGGTATTTTAAGTTCCAATTGGATTTTGCCACCATTTTCAAAGAACTGGTCACACTGCACCAGCATAAACCAACACAAAAAGAAAAATAATGAAAACTAATTAGAAATTGACCAAAGTTTTCCCACAATACGGCCAAGGCTTTTCCTCGAAATCATTGCCCAGATCTAATATGTTCGTTTGGCCATGAGAATCATGTAGTACAATCAGCTGGCAGGTGGTGTTAAAGCAATTGCGTAGTCGTCGTAGCCACAACAACAACAAGGATGAGTGTGCTGCCCAGTGAAACAGCAACTTCTCCAGGTGAGGGCAAAGAGGCCTTTACGATCTTTCATAAAGGTCAAGCTCTGAAATTGCACTGGCAGGGTGTGCCACCCTTGAGTCGTACGCCCGCCTTGCGTCTGTGCAGCAGGGCAGAGGGCCAACTCATCTTGCTGACAGCGGATCATTCGCTGTACTCGGCCCAGGTAAAAAACAGCGCGGTGGAACTGCAACTGCTGCGCACCGATGTGGAGGATGTGGATTATTGCAGTGGCAGTCAGGAGCTGTATGTGGTGCTTCGTAGTGGAGCAGTGCAAAGGCAATTCTCCGCATCAACGGACACCTGGCACACGCTGATATTTGATCCTTTGGAATTGCACGATGGTGGGGTATGCATACGCCGTGTCTGCTGCTCGTCCCAGGGTGTGGTCTTTGTTAGTCTAAGCGGCGAGACCTATGTGATGGGCAGCTGTGGTGAGGTGTTCAACTCGGAGGCTCAACCCCGACATATGCGTCTCTATGAAGAGGGCAAGGAATTGATGGATTTGGCAGCGGGCAAGGAACATTTTGTGATGCTAGTGGCTCCATACAATGTGGCCGATGAGGTACTTCAATTGCCCCTGGTGGAGGATGATGAGCGTGCTTCGAATAAGTCACAGAGCAGTGGCAATCCGGAAACCAATACACGGCACTTGTTGCATCAGGGTTATGCCTTGTTGCACACTCAAATCTTTTCATTCGGAGCCTCTAATAATGGCCTTTTGGGCACCGGAGATCATATACGCCGGGCAAATGTCACAAGATTACAAAAATTGGACAGTTTGGGTGTGTGTAGCATAGCTGCAGGACTGGAACATTCGGTGGCGCGCACTTTAGATGGCCGCCTTTATCATTGGGGCCTCAATACTCATGCGCAATTGGGCCAGGAGACGGATGTCAGCGCCCCGACGGAGATTACTCTCACAGAGCAGTCGACACCTTTACCCCTGGAGCAACATTCGGCCTTGGAAGCTACCTGTGGAGACTATCAAACGTTGCTTTTGAATGCAGCGGGGGATATACAAACCCTGCAAACACCTCCCACCCACAGACATGCCCAACAGTCGAGCACCTATGCCCAAACAGTGCTTCAGCTGCAACTAGGAGCCGCCTGGCCGCGTCAATTGCGTCTGCTCTTGTGCTCTGGTGGATATACCCTGCAGAATTGTCGCCAATTTCAGCGACAATATCATTATTACCTTTCGCATCTGCAATCCCAGCTACAACTTTTGCTCAAACATCGCCAGGCGGTGCAGACCCTACAAATCTGGCAGCGACAATCCTCATTGGAGTCGCTCTTGGATCTGGGACCACTGCTGCTCAACTGGGAACGCTTGCTGTGCCTTTTGGTGGCCACTTTGCACTCCCTGGAGGGTTTCTATCGGTCGGACTTTCTGCAACCCTCCGACTTGCTCTTCATTTGCTATCACAAGGAGTACATTGAGCTCTTTGAGAACTATACCCGTTCGTATTGTGATGTCTATGCTGTGAATGGATTTTCCGAGGCGGTAGCCTCCATTAACACACTCAACTCTCCCTTACCTGAACTCACCGAGGAGAGCTTTGTCACGCGTCTGTTCCAGCAACCCTTCAGCATCTATCAGCTGTTTATACAATTTCTGGAAGTGTTGGTCAAATCCCAGCCGGTCTACTCGGAACCACGCTTAGCCTGGACCGAATTTGCCCGCCTCAGTTGCATCAGTCAGGAGTTGGCGGCGAATACCAAAGATTTTTGGAGCAGTCACGATCGCAATCCACGCATAGTACCGTTTCGGCGACGTCAACGTCGTGTCATACTCACCTCCGCACTTGTACCCCTCAAATTGGCCACTTCAGGCATCAGCATGACCAGCCAGAGTTTTATACTCTTCTCCGATTTCCTTTGCCAGGTGAGTGGCAATTCGCTGCACTCGTATCCTTTAACCACTTTGTGGGTTTGGACCGAGGGCGAAATGGGGTTGCGTCTTACCACACCAGAGAAGAGTTTTCTGGTAATTACACGATCGCCGGAAATGCGCAAGGTCTGGATGGATCAGCTGCAGTCGAGTATTGTGGCTGCCTTGGGCAGACCCATGGGCAGCTCAGTGCCTAGTGTACGCTCCACGGGCTATGAATACAGTCGCGATCATCCCAAATTCTCCAAGGTTAAGGCCCTTGGTACTTGGCGCAAGGGAATGCTGCATGGCAATTGTTATCTGGAGTATCCCGATGGCAGTGTCTACTGTGGCGAAGTTCAACACGGAGTTATTGAGGGTGAGTACAGCATACATTTATTATTAGTTTTGGTAGGGAGACCTAATAGGATATTTGCTTAGACCTTTCTAGTCTGTAGAAGGGAAGATCTCAGGCCTGGGCCTTATTGCTACTCTTTTACTTATTCTTTCCATTCGTAGAAATGTGCAAGGTCGAAAAACATTGAACTTATTTAAAAAAGTTGATTGGCTTATGCGGAACGGTTTTGATGAGAAGATCCCAGTTGCGTACTTTCATTTATTTCATGTAATTGTTCATCTGTTCTTGCTGCCGTAACATTTCGCATGTGTGTTGCTGCATTCGTTCGACGGCCCAAATAACCACCCCTACGTGTTGCTAGCATTTTTTACTGTAACACACACACATATAGGCCAAATTGAAACGATTGATGAAAAACGATATTCCGATATTTTACAAAATTTTCACAGTAATAAAACACAGAGTGACACAGATAAGCAGCCTGCTGCGTCGTCAATTCAAAATAATATTCTGCAGAGGGACACCCAAATCACCTAGCGTTACAAAATGTAGTTAAAAAGTCAAAATAAATCGAATTTTTAATTCGATTTTAACTGTATAATATAGCTCTTAGCAAGCACTTTAATTAGTGTTAAAGTGTATAGCAAAAAAAATTCGGTTTCCAAAATAATGACAAAATTGGAAGCAATTCAAACGTGACAAAAACAGAAGTGGTTTTCGCGAGCAGTTATATAAAGACAAAGTGTGGAAAACCTAAGACAATAACTAAACCAAAATTTTAATATCTTATGAATTAATAGTTCTTTGAAATGTATATTATTTGATTTAAAAATCTTGAGTACATTTTTGTAAAAAAATATTTATCTCTGACGATACACATTTTTTCATCATTATATTTATGTAATTTCTGCTTTAATGCGAAGCAAAACTAACAGTTAATTGCATTGGCATAATCTCTCATGGTTTTTTATGCATTCTTGTATAGCCACTTTTACCATCAGACAGATTTTAAATAGCGAAAGTACATTCAATCTATAATCACTTTTTTCCAAAAAAATTAAGCAAATTTAATGTCTAAAATGAAAGTAAAATCCGCTAGCACGGCCGTGAAACCCGAATATATCCAATTGGGTTAACAGTAAATGTAAGATTAGATTACATTAGTTTAATTTGATTTGTTTCCCCTAGAATTTTCGATTAAATATAGTGTTTTTAAACACTTTAATTTTAGAAATGGTGGACCTTTTTGAAAATGCCCATATACACAGAAATTTTACCATTGTGTTTCCGCGTCCCCAAATTTTAAGAAATTGTGTTGTGTCCTTGCCTACCCACCTAGGGAACCCAAAGGTAATTTTCCAGGCGCTCATAAATTCTATAATTGTATGTTAGTCCCTGCCAGTCAAGTGGATGCTGAAAACATACCTCTCCCACACGACAAAATAGTGAATTTCGGGTCTAGCGATATTATGAGAAGAAATGCATCATCAGCACTCTTCAATTATAATTCCATTCAAATTGGCTTTTCTGCCCACCCCTCTTCGCCCCACCCCTCTTCCCCACCCCCCCCTCCACCGCCCCCTTTCCCCGCTCCCCTCACCTAAATCTAGCAGCCCGCAGAGAGCCATGGCATATTTGTAATAAACACATGTTCATGTTCACTCTCTCTCGCGCTCTTAGAAAAACAGCATAGTCCAAAATATTATCTAAGCGCCACAGTTCCATTACTATTCATTGGCTACATACATGTGTATGTACATTAGGGTGGACACCGATAAGAAAGTTAACTGATCCATCTTAAACGATTACTTTTAGGGTGTAAGCTTGTATGGGACCGCGAATAGTCACCCGTAGTCGCGATGAGAGATGATTTCGTAGGTGTGAAATATATGTAAAACATATTTTTCGTACTTGATATAGGCACCATATTTGAACATACAAGTGTTTTGGCGCGATGTTTTAAAATGATCAGGACAACTATACAAAAACATTAAATAGGCTGAACAACTTTTCATTGGAGGAGAAGATGGCCCTAGCTCATCCATGAAAAGCATTATGATAGCGGGTTGACAAAAATTATCTGGGAATGTATAGATATTTATTGAGTTTAATTATGCTATTCACAATTGATTGTTTTTGCTAGGAGATCATTGCAACTCGGCTTGGACTTCGTTAAAGGACAGCGCCACCGTTCGCTGGCGGCGTCCGAAGTGAAAGTGTGTGTAAGAGTGAAAGCGGTGGTGGTAGTATCCATCGCAACTCAAGGAGGCAGCGATGTGAAGTGGCAGTTAGCTCCACTCATGTCGTTTTTGACCAACTTGTCGGCACAAGGAATGTGTGCGTATGCCATGCATATGAACAAATAAGTGCTGATTCTCTTTTCAAGAACATTAGCTCCCCATTCGAGAGGGCTGATGGATTCAATTGGATTCAATTGTGGACGACGGCGATTCTGTATGTCGAACGGATGAGCCGCAGAACTTTTCAATGGTCAGACTGAGGACTTCGCCGCAAGTCGTTTTAACATCTTCTAATCTATGCCGTTGCATTATAAATACATAACATCGAGATGCCATGTCCAAAACAGTCGATTCTGCCCTTGCCCTAGTCGTGTCCAAGGAGCACCAATTGCCTATTGGAGCAAATTATTGAAAAATTACAATTAAAGGTCACGATGAACCTACAAACGATTTATTTATTTGCGATTTATTTACGTTTTACATCTGGCTCCACTTGGATCTTTACTGCAAGTAAGGACCCTGAACATCTAGAAGCCTTCACTACCGTTTATTGCAATATATATCAATATTGCTTCATTGAAAGCTACCATAACTATTCGCTGTTAATTAGTTTAAATTTTCCCGCCAAGTTAAATTTGAAAACAAAGCAACTAGAGATAAGCGCCTTATTTCGCACTTGCTATCGACGAAATAATATGTAGAGATTTCGCACACTTTTCGCAAGTATCTCCGTACCAAGCTGTACATAATAAGTTAAAAAATTTTAATTAATGTTCTAACCTCTGCGAAAAGCCTTCAAAGTTTCCACAAATATTACGTACACGACACGTTCACTGAATCGAAATTTCATCATCTTAACAGCTGTCAAATTTGAATTTAATCGAGCAACAAATAAATATAGAGCAGGTATCGAATGTATTTTGGTAAACTAAAACCAAATTTTGGGGTAATGACATAGCTCCGACGTCATATCTCCGCCGCGTTTAAAACGAGATATTTCCGCGCGGAGATATGTCGCTTGTAACCCTTCGAAAATATGTCGTTTTAAAACGACATATCTCCGCCGTTTAGTTTCTTTAAAAAATGCGAAAACCGGAAAATACAACGAAAGAACAAATACAAGTATTTATATGATAATCATTTAATGATAAAATGTCATAACAGTGGGTAATGATAAATTTGTCATAAATTAATTAATAGAGTCCTTATTTTCAATTTTAGCAACCATCGGCAAATGTTTTAATTTTTTGGTCAATTTTGAACCACAAGAGCAACAGCAACAAAAATTTCTAAAATTATTTTAACCGATTACCTAGCTAATACAAACAGCTTGTTTTAATCACTTACAGTAATTTAGGCGAAGGTCACTGAAGATTTGGTAGAGGTACCAATGAAACAGCTGTATCCTCCAATAACGGAACGATCCTTCAATGTCACATTGTGATGAACCCGCACAAACACAAACACAGAAGAACAGATTTGTTCACATAAAAGTTTATTCACACCTTCCAATTTGATACAGTTTCAAAAGCTAAAAAGAACCATGGATGACCGCCAATTAATTTTTGCACCTAACTTTATTATAATTCGCCGAAAAATCTATTACTTTTTCCGAATTTTGGCGTAGTTCACTGCATGGGACATTTCCGTGTTGCTATGTGTGTGATGGGACCTCCTGTCTTCAGATTGACTTTAACAATATTCTCTACGTCTCCAATATGATCAGAGTTGCTTGAATTGAATATACCTGTGTGCCCAATAAAGTTGTCCCGATTTGTATTTGTGGCTATAAGCCACAGGACTCGCTGAAAGCTCTCACTTATTGTAGAAAATGTACCCGGATTGCTTGAGTTTATATACATTTTGGCAGACACAATAAAATGTTGATAGCTATAACCCGGATACAAATCTATACTAAATTCAATTCGATTGTAAAGCTTCTTGGATACGACTATGGCATCGGGACTGGCAGCACCTTCGTTGTCGTTGCATGTTGCATATAGATACGTTGGCGCAATGTGGTAGTTGGTTTTTCCCAAAAAGTGCTCAAAGACTTTTTCATGCCCTTGTACATTAAGGTCCCCCGTAATTATATATTCGCCGGGGAAATTAATTTGAATGTACATTAACATCTCACTAATTGCTTTGTAGGAATTTGGGTTTAGATAACGTCCGAATGTTTGCGTCATTTGAATGTAATAGAATTCCATTTCATCCTCCAGGCGACGATATTTTGTGATGTAAGCCCAGTTGCCATTTACTCCTTCGATCCTAATGTTGCCACTTAAAGGAACTGCATAATCACGAGCTACACCAACATAGTCTCTATTATGCTTAATTTCGTGGAACACTTGACAGTAATGGGAACGGTAATTGGATATGTCCGAAATCGCAACACTCGCAAATACATTCGCTTCGTCATATTTCGAAATGCCTGTGTCGCAAGTGTTCGAATAGGCCAGTTGATTCATGGACACCAGTGAAGGATTTTGTCTTCCACTCTGACCGCCTGTCAGTAGTAGGTAGTATATGAAGAAGTTTTGTATAGATCTGATGACCGTTTCCGTCTCGGATGAGATGTGAATGAGCGTGTCGTACATGTTGACAACTTCGAACGAACTAATGAAATATGTCCCGCAAATTCTCATTTAAATACTATTTGGGGGAATTGCTTAAATTAGTGGTTTACTCTTTGACTTGAATCAATCCCACTTTTTTTTAATTGGAATTATTTATTTGCAATTAATTTCAGTAAAAAGTAAGTGCTTAGCCAAGGCAACTTAAGTCGAAACCTTGGACTGAAGACAATTTGTCTGTATTTAATTGAATACAACAAAATTTTTTAAAACATTTTGGTTCTTAATTTCTAATAATCATTTTTCCATCAGATGTCAAAGAAGACGAAAGTTTCACGTAAATGGTTGAAAATTTTTGTGAGCATCTTCTTTTAATTTTGAGATTTACCACTCTGTTTAAAGACTAAAACCTTTAGTTACACCACCTATAAGTCAAGAACGGCTAGACGGATTTTTCTGAACTTTGGTATGTTGGATTTTTTTCGCCCCGAACAGCAATTACCCAATCGGTCCAAAAAATCTGGAATATTTGCAAAATTGTATAATAAGTTTAGATTATCATCAAGACTTAATAGTTGGCAATTGTCGACGGGTTAATACCGCTTAGGCCAATCGCCCAAAAAAATCGCCAAATATGCCAATTTTTTTAATAAGTTTAGATTATCGTGAAGTATTAATTGTTGGCAATTGTTCACGTGCAAACGAATCGGAAAATTTGCAAAATAGAATAACGGGTTAAGATTGTCATGAATACGGGTAAACAAAAGGTGAACTTTAAAAGGTCCAGAAAATTTCAAAAATTGCAAAATTCATACATGAGTTTAGATTGTTATAAAGATGGTTAAATAGACAGGATAATAGTCGAATAGATAGACGGGTAAATAGGAAGTGAAATAGGAAGAAATGAAATTATTATAAGTTTATCGTGAAGATTTAAAAGTTGTCAATTATATTTTTTTAATTCAGTTTTGATCATTTAAGAAAGATTTTATAGATGGAAATTTTAATGTAAGCTCCACTTCTTCCTTTTGTGTTTAAAATACTACTGGGGGTGTAGCGACCGATCGTTTCTATGGCAGTTATATGCCATGCAAAATTGGCTATACAGCCCCAAACGGCCAAGACAAGCTTCTCTAAATCTCTTGGCGTGTGAGCTTATAATCCGCCGAATCCGAACGGCAAAGTTTGACAAGTTACTTTGAGGCTAGTTATTTTACAGCTGGAGCCAATAGCTGGTGAAGGTGACCGGATTGTAAAAGCTCGTTTTCTTAAGAAAGGAAAAAACCGCAAGCCAGCACACTAACCGCTGGGCCACACCCGGTCAATAGCTACATACTTGATCATATTAATAGGTACCCTCCGGAATTTTTTAATTATAGATGATTTTTTCGTACTTTTAGTGTTGACAACTTTTTAATTTTTGGTTTTTTGTTGCTGTCAATATCCGGCCACACTGTGAAAAAGAGTTGAAAGAGGGGCTGCCCCGTATATCAAAGCTTTTCTATAAATTGCGAGTCCACCACACATTTCGCCTGATCACAATAATAGGTACAGACTCCGTTTCTCAAAAGTATCAAGTGAATAATTTTCTAATCAGTGATCTTTTGGTAACTAAAGGTAAATTAAGTTTAGCTCCTGTCAATACAGAGAATTAAATAATTATTTTTTTTTTAGAAAAAATGAGTCGAAATTCTCATTGTACTAAAGAAGAAGCTCGATTGGTTCTTAGTCTGAAAAAAGAAGGCAAATCTTTACGAGCCATTGCCAAATTAATGAACAGGTCTCATAATTTTGTTAAAAATGCATTAGAAAGAAAACCAAGACAGGAAACCCGTGGAAGGCCAAAAAAAACAACAGAAACCCTTGACCACTACATAGTATCTTTGAGCAAAAAGGACCCATTTAAGTCATCGAAGGCTATTGGACCACAAAGACTGGGTAGGATGCACCGGGGAGAAAAAATGGAGAAACATATTATGGAGCGATGAAACCAAGATTAATTGGTTTGGGAATGACTGTGAAAGGAATGTTCGACGCCTTAATGAAAAGGAATTCCATCTACGGTTTACAAAAAAAACTGTCAAACATGGAGGTGGCAATATAATGGTATGGGGTTGCTTCTCCTGGTACGGCGTATGTCCAATTTATCAGACTACGAGCAAAATGAGTGCTGAAGAGTACATATCCATATTGGAAACAGTTATGGTACCGTATGCTGAGGAAAATATGCCATTACGTTGGGTATTTCAGCAAGATAATGATCCTAAACACACATCAAGGCTGTTATCTAAATTTGTCGAGGACCAAAAAGTTGACGTTCTGAATCTCCCGACCTTAACCCCATTGAAAACTTGTGGGGAGACTTAAAAAAGAAATTGGCAAAGCATTCATTTTCAAATAAACAAAAATTATGGGAAGGTTTAAAAAACTGTGGTATGAGACACCAGTAGAGACCTGCCAGGCTCTTATTAAAAGTATGCCAAAAAGAATAGCAGTAGTGGCCAAAAATACAGGTGTATACACTGGATACTAAGTTAGGAAATACTAATTTACCTAAAAAAAGAACACAAAATGGAAATTAAAATTTTTTTCTTACCAACACATGAAGTGTACCTATTATTATGATCACACTGAAAACGTATCTAAATGATCTCTTTTATGTTATATTATTATCTCTATGTTACAATTAAGTTTGTTATATTAAGAACAAATAGTTTAAGAACCAATGAGAACAAATTTTAAGTTTGAAACAATAAATAAATCTGTTTTCTGTTACCTTAAAGTCAAAGTTGATGTGTGTACCTATTAGTATGATCAGGTGTGAATTTTTTTTTTTTTTGTATGTATGTACATTTTTTGGCTGCAAGCTTTGTGAAATTGCAACTTATTTTTTTTAAATACGATCATCATATTTTTAAAACTATCGATGTGTTTAGATAGCATAAGATTTAATTTAATTGGATCAGGCTTTCGCTATTGGTTATTATTTTGTTTTTGTTAAAAAAAAAAAACACACACACAACACACATACACGCACACAGCACATACTGTCACTCAGAGAGTCGTTGACTCTCTCGCGCTCTTAGCAAAATAGCTTAGCAGGACATGTGCCCCTTACTAACTTTCATTGGCGTTTTCACGTATTTCGCGGTGAAATTTTTCAAATTTTCTTTCTAAGTGCGCGCCTGCATTACTAAACAAAGGTCTATGCCAAATCTTAGATCTGTATCATAAGCGCCAAAACTGCAAAACTGCTGTGGGTTGATAATTTGTCAGTCGGGTGTACAGATTTATATATATAGACTAGCATATAACCCGCCGCGCTTCGCTGCGCCTTCAACAGTATAGAACCAATGCACACCCACTTCCCACCCACTCTCCACCCAATTCTCACCAACTTTCCACCCAGTTTCCACCTACATCCCACCCACATACCACACACTTCCCGCCCACATCCCACCCACTTCCCATCCACATACCACCCACTTTCCGCCCACATCCCACCCATTCCCCATCTACATCCCACTCACATACCACCCACATCCCTCCCACATCCCGGCGGTATTTCAAACATCGGAAAATAAAAACACAAATGAATACTCATTTTGACATTACAAACCGAGTTTCAAGTCAATCGGGTAAAAAATATAATTTTTTATGCAGAATTTTCCGGGAATTTTCAAGCATGGGGACGGATTTTCCGACATTGAAAAATCACATTTCAAATTATTTCGTATTCCACCCTTACAAACCGAGTTTCAAGCCAATCGGATGAAAAATAATTTTTTCATGCAGAATTTTCCGGGAATTTTCCGACCGTTGGGTCAAATTTTTCAACATCGGAAAATCACATTTCAAATTATTTCGTATTTTTACATACAACCCGATTTAGAAGCAGATTTGATGAAAAATAGTTTTTTTATACCGAATTTTGGGGGAATTTTCCGACCGTCAGGTCAAATTTTCCAACATAGGAAAATCACATTTCAAACTATTTCGTATTCTGTCCTTACAAACCGAGTTTCATTGGATGAAAAATAGGTTTTTGCATGCAGAATTTTCCGTCCACTTTCCTCGTAGGCGGATTTTCCAAAATTGGGAAAACACATGTCGAATTATTTCGCGTACTATGCTTACAAACCAAGTTTCAAGTCAATCGGATGGAAAATAACCTTGTTTCCATACAAATTTTACCGATGTTTTTCCGACTTTTCCGGGTGGAATTTTCCAAAACCCTGTCTTAGTACGCACTTTCACCACTAACAGAAACTCCTGTCCAAATTTCAGCTTTCTATCTCTTACCGTTTAGGCTGTGCGATGATTGCAAATCAGTGAATCAGTCAGTCAGTCAGTCAGGACACTCTCTTTTATATTTATAGAGTCTAGATATCCTTAAAATGCACATTTCAGTTCAAATTTAATTCCACCATTGGATTTTATAGATGAATATTTCATGAACTCTCACAGAAAAAAGAGGAAGTTTTTTGTTAAAATGAAACAGCGGAATTTCTCACAAAGTTCTTTTTCTGTCGATCATTGTATGGGATGGACTGCCCTTCATGTTACGCCACAGCTGCTCTATGTTTTGCCCCCGTCCCGTCTTCTGAACAATTGTAGAACTTTCAACAATTGGACATTATGGTTGAGCAGTCGGCAATTCGCTTTTTTAAAAAACACACCGGTCTGCCGCTCAATGTCACCGAGCACCCGTTGCCCTTGCACCATCCCACCCTCGTTAATTTCGATTACCTTTTCCGGTCCTCCAAAAACGGAACGATTATTACACAGACTCAAGTCAATATACACCTCCGTTAACAAACTTTTTCAGTTCAGAGCTGATTGCGGCGACCAACCCATTTCGGTTTCCATAAACTCCATTTCACCTCTCAATCTCAATCAAAATTTTAATATTTCTTGGATTGTAAATTTTGTACTGGAAGAAAGTGCTGGTTCGAACACTTTCTTTGAAATGTTGCACTGAATTTTTGTTTTCTTCTTTTTCCATCTGAACAATATGATGGCAGCGAAAAAGAAACCTCGAACACCTGGACGAAAAATTGCATATTCCATTATATTCTTCTTCTACAATGTCACATTGTGATAAACCCGCACAAGCCATATGAATTAAATTTCACCAAATTCAAAAACCCAAGAACAAATATGTTCACATAAAAGTTTATTCACACCTGCCAATTTGATACAGTTTTAAAAGCTAAAAAGAACCATGGATGACCGCCAATTAATTTTTGCACCTAACTTTATTATAATTCGCCGAAAAATCTATTACTTTTCCGAATTTTTGGCGTAGTTCACTGCATGGGACATTTCCGTGTTGCTATGTGTGTGATGGGACCTCCTGTCTTCAGATTGACTTTAACAATATTCTCTACGTCTCCAATATGATCAGAGTTGCTAGAATTGAATATACCAGTGTGCCCAATAAAGTTGTCCCGATTTGTGTTTGTGGCTATAAGCCACAGGACTCGCTGAAAGCTCTCACTTATTGTAGAAAATGTACCCGGATTGCTTGAGTTTATATACATTTTGGCAGACACAATAAAATGTTGATAGCTATAACCCGGATACAAATCTATACTAAATTCAATTCGATTGTAAAGCTTCTTGGATACGACTATGGCATCGGGACTGGCAGCACCTTCGTTGTCGTTGCATGTTGCATATCTATACATTGGCGCAATGTGGTAGTTGGATTTTCCCAAAAAGTGCTCAAAGACTTTTTCATGCCCTTGTACATTAAGGTCCCCCGTAATTATATATTCGCCGGGGAAATTAATTTGAATGTACATTAACATCTCACTAATTGCTTTGTAGGAATTTGGGTTTAGATAACGTCCGTATGTTTGCGTCATTTGAATGTAATAGAATTCCATTTCATCCTCCAGGCGACGATATTTTGTGATGTAAGCCCAGTTGCCATTTACTCCTTCGATCCTAATGTTGCCACTTAAAGGAACTGCATAATCACGAGCTACACCCACATAGTCTCTATTATGCTTAATTTCGTGGAACACTTGACAGTAATGGGAACGGTAATTGGATATGTCCGAAATCGCAACACTCGCAAATACATTCGCTTCGTCATATTTCGAAATGCCTGTGTCGCAAGTGTTCGAATAGGCCAGTTGATTCATGGACACCAGTGAAGGATTTTGTCTTCCACTCTGACCGCCTGTCAGTAGTAGGTAGTATATGAAGAAGTTTTGTATAGATCTGATGACCGTTTCCGTCTCGGATGAGATGTGAATGAGCGTGTCGTACATGTTGACAACTTCAAACGAACTAATGAAATATGTCCCGCAAATTCTCATTTAAATACTTAGGGATTTCAGGTCAAATTGATTATCAAGTAATCTGTTTAAAAATTAAATCTCCAACAACAAAGTGTTCTGAGAAAAAATAAGCTGACATCACCAGCCCAGTCCCAGGTCATGAGATTAACTGATTGAATATAATTTTCAGTATTGATAAACACTTCGTTATCTTCTAGAAAAAATAAAAAAAAAATAATGTTTTTTTCGCCGCCGCCAACCCCAAAAAAAAAAATTCCAAGTAATGTGGTTCCTATGGCTTTGAACTCCTTTTATTTAATTTGTTTCAATAAATTGTAGCTCTGACAGTTTTTCGCGGTTAGAAGAAGGAGGAGCAGGAATTTGCAGGAGCAGGAGCAGACTTGATCTGGGTACAGTATACACCTCAAATACATGCAAAAATTTGTGGCTCTACCTCTAATAGTCTCTGAGATCAACGCGTTCATACAGAGAGAGAGTGAGACAGTTTTTCGCTGCTGAAAGATGGAAAAGGATGAATTTTCCAAATCTGAAACAAACTCGATGTGGGTACAGTATACACCTACATACATGCCAAAAAGTGTGGCTCTATCTGTTACAGTCTCAGATCGACGCGTTCATACAGACAGACAGACGGACATGGCTAAATCGACTCGGCTGTTGATGCTGATCAAGAATATATTCAGTTTATGGGGTCGGAAATGCTTTCTTCTCCCTGTTACATACATTTGCACAACTTCATGATCCAAATTATCAGGGAGGGTGGTCCATTTAAAAATTGGAATTTAATTTTGCTATAAAAAAAAACGGCTCGATATTTTTCAAAGGTTGAACATTTATTGGATATGAACAACAATTTCGGTCAAATGACCACCACGGCTGACTTGGCAATGTTTTCGGTCGAGCGCACCGGACAAGTACGTACACGAGTTGGTTTATCCACCAACATTCCAGTTTCACGAACTCGCTTCACGAATTGATCTACAAATTGAGTTTTTTTTAGATTTAGATTTATTGGTTTCATATCCCAGTGCTACAAGTTACAATTTATTTTTAATCACATAGACATATAACATTTCAAATTGGTTTTTTTTTTACTGTCCAAAAATTTAAAATTTTTATTCATTATAATTGGTTTCATTTTAGGTGAGTTTTCAAGGTATTTTTAAATTGCGTTTCGCTTTGGATAGTCTTTAAATGATTAGGCAATTCATTCCAAAGTCGAATTTTAGCAGGTATAAAGAAATGCTCTGAGCAAGATAAGCCTAAATCTAGGGTAATTTAAATTATTTGTCCTCTGAGAGGCAGAGAAATTTAACTTGGAGTAAAGATAGTTTGGTTCTTTCGTTACTATAATCTTGTGTAAGAAAATTAATGTTCTAAAGTCAATCCATTCTTTTAGGCTAAGGTCAAAAATCGTATATGCTAGAGAAGTAATATGGTCAGAGACTCGACGATTATAAATATACCAGCAATTGAATTAAAAGTTACCGTGAATTTTCTATGGTTATCTATATTAGTGTATCGAATATTTCGATTCCATAAAAAAGTGAGGGTATAAGGTTTAGTTTTTGCAACAAGTAACTTAATCGGTAGAAAAATTGAGACAGTAAGGCTTCACCACAGGCCATACGAGTCACAAACGCGAGTGAAAAAGTTTATTGCTTTAAAGTTTTTTGTTTGATAATTAATAAAATTATTTTTTTTTAACTTTTTTATGGGTCCATGATAATAAACAAAGCACGGAGTTGGAAATTGTAGTATCGGCTTTTATTGTATTTTATTACAATACATTTACTTATAAAGCTTAGTCCTAGCCCATTGTCCCTAGCCCACCTCTCTATTTTTAAAAGTTAATTGTTACAAACATTTTTACAGTCAAGAATTGTAAAATGTAACAACAAGTTTAACTTTCCCCTTTTTTGGTCCAGAAACAACACTTAAATATATGTTTATAATATCTTTCCCTTCTTTTTTCAAAGGAAAACCCCCCTTTTTAAAATCTAAAAGATTTTTTAAAAATGTTAGGCGTTCTCAAAGACAATTGTTCATTGTTGAAAAATTAATAATTTCAAATTCCAAATACTAGATGAACCACCCTGTATGTATATATATATTTAATGCCGAGCAATAATTCTACAATTTAATATTTTTTTTTTTTTTTTCTTCCTTGGGGAACTTTGCGTAAAATATGCTTCTTGTTACATATTCATAGGAATCTGATTTCATCTGATTGTTTCAGGGCTTGTTGGATTGATAGATAAAGAAAATCTGCATAATCAACTTTTAAAGTTATGCGGGGGATATAACGCTTAAGGCTTAACGCCTTTAGCTCATACCATCTCTGACTTGGCTATATCGACACGGCTTTATATAGTCAAAGATGCTTTCTTCTGTCTGTTACATACATTCTCCCACCTTATTCTAATTAATGAAAATTTTCTATTATATGTTATGCGTCTGACAATAATCGAATCAAATGTTAATCTTTTTTCTAGGCTATGGCAAAATGGTCATTCCCTCGACGGGTCTCTATGTGGGCAACTTCAAGGGTGGTCGATTCCATGGCCATGGTGTTTACGAGCTGCATGGCAAAGGTTCACACGACACTGAGGTATACGAGGGTAACTTCTGTGAGGGACTGTATCATGGCCATGGCATGATGCGTAACAATCGTTACATTTATGTGGGCGAATACCAGACGAATACACGCAGTGGTTATGGTGTAATGGAGGATCTGATTAGTGGTGAGAAGTACATGGGCATGTTTTCGGATAACAAACGTGTTGGCATCGGCAGCTGTATAACAAATCGTGGAGATTACTTCGAGGGAAGCTTTGCGGGTGATGATCTAGTTGGAAGTGGATTGGCGGTCTTTGAGAATGATTACTACTACGAGGGTGAGCTGACACTGCATGGTCCGAATGGTAGGGGCGAGTATTATATGCCCAGTGGCGAGACGGGCAGTGTGATGGCGGGAGCTGGTGCTGAGGAGAGTGATGATAGCTACGAACTGATTGGGAACAAAATGTTTGGCCATTTGAGTGGCAGTTGGGAGACGGTACGAATTCAGAATGGTGAACTGGTTTTAAATCGACGATTTCCCAAGTATCCCAGGTGAGAGTAAAGAACCCATTTAACTAGAAATGACATAGTATGATGAAAATGTATCTTTCTCAGTTCTCTGGGCCGCCAAGTGGTGGATAATAATCGCAAATGGCGTTCACTATTCCAAAACTTCGAATCGGATCTGGCAAACTGTGCAGCCTCGACTAGCTTTAGCAATATTTTGGCGGTTGCTTCCTCAACGGGCTCGCTAAGGAAGCCGGTGAAGACAGCTCTAAGCACGGCTCAGCTCTGGAGCTGCATAGCCGTCTACATGAGCAAGCAACGGGCACGCGATGGCACGAAACCAGGCAACTATTTTAATAATATTTTACTGAGCCTGCCGCTGCCCCAAAAGTCACCCTCGCCAGTGATGAACTCAACAGCCAGCAACAAGCTGTCATCCACATCCACTTTGGATTTTTTCAGTTCACCACCGCGTCGCATTCACTCGCAGGAGATGCTGAGCAATCAAAAGGACCAGCTTCAGCGGGCCGACAGTTTGCTCTCCATGGGTCACAATACAACGGTAGATTTGGACACAAGCAGTTTGGTGAGCTTTCAGCTGGAGCGCAGTATACTTAATCGAAGTTTCAATGGCGATCAGGACGATAGTTTTGGAAGCACCAACAACAATAACAACAGCATTTCGAAGCATATCAATAGTAGCAACTGTTCCATTACCTCAACCAACTCAACGGCCAGCAGTGCCATGCTGGAACAGGTGCCCAATTTTGGCATGGCCACCACTTTAACCGCACAGGATGTGTCCTCAATACGCTCCTATCTCGAACAGGCCTTCAAGGATCGCTATCATCCACTGTATGCGCTAAATGAGCGTATAGCCAATTGTTTTCATTATTCTTATGGATATTGGAAAGTCAAGCCGACACCCATACTGGCCAAGCAGGCCATGCGCGAATGGGAATCGATATCCCGACGCATTTACCGTTTTGTGCGTAAAATGTTTCCAGCATTGCCCGAAGACTATTGCCATCTGGAGGGCAGTCGAGAGGTGATCTCTCACATAACTCTGCTGTATCCTCTGGTACTATCCGAGGGCATTTACTCGACCCTGTTTGTGTTGTATGCGAATAAGTACAGTCGCAAAGATGAGATGTACAGACAGAATTTGAATTATGCAGAGAAATTGAGAGACGACGAACTGGTGGAACTGATGGGTCATGAAAGGTAAGTGAGATTTATTGATTGATTGACTGCTGAAAATATTTCGCAATTTTTTTTACAGTTTCCTTAATGTTGTGATGATGGACCCCCATTTCGATGAGTCCGTACAAACTTTAAAGCAATTGCAGGAGAAGTTTAGCCCCCAGGATATGTTGACTGTGATACAGCGTAGCACACAGCTGCTAACCGAGGCCTATGAACATGCCATGGCAGGTAAAAAAAAATAATTTAACAATCCTTCAAATAATTAATTAAAATATAATTCTTTAATTTCTTTTCATTCAATTTCAGCCAATGCTGCTCTGCTCAATGCAGATAACATGATACCCCTAACCATGCTGACCATGTTGCGTGCAGCTGTTCCCCATTTGGGGGCTGAGTTGGCGCTGCTGGATGATTTGACGGGTGGTCCCAATTTCCAAGACGAAATGAATGGAATGGCAGGATATTGCTATATAACACTGAAAGCTGCCTACGAACATGTGACCTTGAAGGCGTTGCAAAAAACACCTTGAATAATTGACCAAAAAGAAAACAGATACCGGAAACCTGCTCTACACTTCTACACCAAAAAAATAATGAAAACATACAAACTCTTTGTTATTGTTATCGCGTTTTATGCATCGATCAATTTAATGCCGATATATAGTCTGTATATAGCTGTATACTTAATTAAGCGTAAAGAAAACTTTTGTGCAAATGTCCTCATACACTTAGACTTGTTATTTATACTAATGTACAGTTATGGACGATTTGTTTGATGTGTATGCTTATATTACATAAATTATATTATACAATACATATTAAGTACATACTGTGAAGGCCTAACACACTCACATTCCCCCCTTTATTTAACAAAACAAAATAAAGTAGCAGCTTATAACTGAAATCATATATCAATGGATCAGTTTTTGGGATGAAGCTCTGATGTTTTTGTAGACTCATGGAAAGTCGTTGATCAGTTTGGTTCCATTTGGATGGAGCCTTGGATATATAAAAATCACGAAGTAATACTGGGACGAGATCTAAAACCGTTTAAAAACTTAAAAATCCGGATCCGATTTTACCTTTTTTGCAAACTGTTAGTTGGTTCTTGTTTTTATTATTAGAAATAAACACAATGTAATCAATGGGCGTGTTTAGAAGAATAATTGATCGCTGAAAAGAATTATGCAACGAAAAAGCAGTGCACAAACTGCGCATAATGTTATCGATGCATGCCTATCGATACACAATTAGAACTGGTGATGTATCATGATGTACAATTTCTTCGATACTTGCTCCTTTAGCATGTTACCATCATGATTCCGCATCACTTGCGTTCAGCAGGAAGATCATTGCACATTTACTATTTACTTAATCAGGTAACAGGTTGTACTGCTGAACACGGACAATGTAATTCAGAGTTTACTCTTTATTTAGCCATATTTTCTATCTGAAAACATTTTCTATCAGAATATAATTGATTTTATAGATAGAATTCGCGTTCAATAAGCCACACGAAATAAATATAGAGGTAAAAAGAAAAAAAAGCTTGGTAAAGTAGGGAAAATTTTAGGAGAGAGTAATTTTGTATGGTACATGCAGTGGAATGTACTACAGATCGACGTGGGAAATAAAATTTGATCCCATCCCATATTAAATTACGTTCCGTATCGTAAGGCCCTTAAAATTTTTAGAATAACATTTGAATTCCTTACCGTGGTTTACTAGTTCACTCTTTGCACGGAAGTTAATTTGGGAGGGAGCTAACCAGATTCAAAATTGAAATCCCTGCCCACCTTCGTATGGTGATAAAGCAAAGTCAAAACCTACTTTATATCGCTGGTATATCGTGGTTGTTCTTTGGACACCAACGGGGTGAATTGTGCCTGAAAACATTGACGCTGTGCGTGAACTGATATTGCAAAATCGTCATGTGACATAGATTGAGTCCTAAACATTCGTTCCACCAGCATATGTAAGATTTAGCATGAACACCTTGCCGTAAAAAGATTTGTTCGCGATGGTTTCCGCATAATTTGACAATCAAAATGGATCGTGTAGATTGGGTATCGGTGCTTCGAAAGATGAATTTAAGGCGACGAGTCATGGATATATGCGTATGAGCCGGAAACAAAAGAGTAGTCGACCGTGCAGGTGTTCCAAGTCGAGCCAAATACCATAAAAGGTGTTCGCGCCCAAAGCTCTGCGAAGCAAATGGTCGGCTGTTTCTTAGGCCAATGGGTCATATGGCCACTGCACTTTGGGCGAAATGGCGATTTTTCTGGCATAAAGTCACAAAATCAATGGTATTAATTTCAAAAAGTGCCTTTAATTATTAAAAGTGAATACTTCAGTTAGATTAAAAAATATTTTTTGTTCGCCCTCGTGGCAACTCTTCTCTTGTGGCAGCTCTCTGAAGTCAGCTGATTTATCAAAGCAGGTCCTTGTAAAAATTGACGTAACCAGTTCATTGTATTTGCAAAGTAAATAAATAGGCAAAGCTTCAACAAAAAGATCAAGTTTAATATGGAAAACGAAGCTCACAGTATGTAAAATTGATATCTGCTGTTATAAGAAACGAAATTTGTGTTTTTTCTTGTTGTTGTCTGTTGTTTTGTTTATTGTGTTTTTTGCAGAAGAATAACAAATGTCGTTGTGTTTCGTAAAGTAATACTTTTGCGTTGCATGTACGCGCAAGCAACTAAAAATGGCAAGTTATTTCTTAAAGCCCCTGGTGTATAGTGTTATTAATCTTTTTTGAGCATTTTTGCGCTTTATCGAAATAATACGCATTTTTAGTGACATATGAGTTTTCGCACGAAACTCTGATCGATATTTGGAACAGCAACAATCGAATTGCAGATGGCATAACTGAATACATTAAAGCAGAGATCAACAAAAACGATTTACGCATATAGATGAAGTTAAAGCCAAATTAAAAGGATTTGTCTCTCATATAGATCGATATTTGCCAAAATACCAAAGATATCTGTCAAGATATAAAACCATGCACTCAGAATGGTTTTTAAAAAATTTGGAAGTGGAAATTGATCAATAAAATACCGCAAGATCATCACCCTCCGATTTGGGACTACCAAAATTAAGCTATTCTGAGGAAGGGCTACGATTAAAAAGAAAAGAAGGCTTCCGAACTTGCCTTACAGACTAATTTGCGGTTGGGAAGGGGCAAGTGGTCCCTGCCACCTATGTGGTTATTACAAATTGTCAAATGTGCCAAATTGCAAATCTAAAAATTCGATTTTTATAAAAATTGACGTGGAGGGCGGGAAGTTAGGGCGTGGATCAATTGACGACATTTTTTTTTTCGAAATTCTAGTTTAATATAAGACACATTTACACAAAATTTCAAGGGCCTAGCTTTATTTTTGGAGTTTGTGCCGCAAAATTTGGCTAATCGCCCATAGTGCACTGTTCCGTTTGAGCAACGTAGGTTAGTCAATTGTGAGTGGTATACGACCATTTGTTTGACGAAAGTCTTCCGAAAATTTCGCAAAACCAACCGCCGAAAACGAATCATTCTCCATCATGACAATGCGAGCTCTCACACAACACCAAAACGTCGAATTGATGGGTCATTCGCCGTACAGCCTTGGGTTAGCCCCCAATTAATTCATTTTATTCCCAAACATCAGAAATAAACTGCGTGGTGAACGTTTTTCTACGATGTATGAAGCTGTTGATAAGTTTGAAAGCCATGTTTTGGAGGTGCCTCAATCAAGGTGGAAAAAGGTGGGTGGTTTAACGGGGGAATCACCATATCGAGCTTTTTTTTGGATTTAAAAAAAATCTTATTTGAAAACGAAAAGAGTTTTTCCGATTCTGTTTTTTATTGTGTTACAAACAGATTAAAGTAAATAAAAAAATTGACTGCTTTGATATGAGGGCTGTTCAAAAAGTTCTCGGCCGTCAAAGTGGGGGAGGCCACGATTTCTCGTCTCCAGGTTATGTGAAATGAAAACTAAAAACGGGGTTATACTCAGTAAAGATGTTATTCTGGTTTTACCCCTAAAAAAATTTGTGATTTTTTTGACAAAATGGCGGCCATTGAAAAAGGAAAATTCGATTTTGGTCAAAAAAAGGTAGTTTAGTGCAACAAAAAAATAGTACAAAATTTTTTTAAATTATGATTAAGGGTCAGACCAGAATGGTGACAATTCTGCGTCGATTTTGATTCCTCAAAATCGGTTCAGGTAGCTAGACAATCCTGGCCGCTATACGAAAAACGTGGTTTCGAGATAAATGCGTTTAAAAAGTTTGAAGTAATGTGAAAAAATGATTTGTATTAGCGAAGAGATATTGCTCGACAAAAAGGCCTATATCTTTAGCATTTTGCAATTTTAAAAAACCCGTTTAGGAACATCCAAGCCTTAAAAAAGAAACAAAAAAATGTTGCACATGGAGAGCGAAAATTTTGAAAAACATTAAATACATTTTCAATAAAATTTTTTTGTTATTATGGGTTATTCACGAAACATAAAATAGAACCCCTACATAAGCATTCTCATGCGCACATCTACCTAGATTATTCCCATGATAATCCATACTCTGGTCTTGCATTGTGTCAGATAACCATAAATGATATCTGCACTACTGTTTATAGCTAATTTTAAGATGAAAAAAGGTGCCTTTAAAGGCATGAACTAACGACTTATTAAATTGTTCGGCATCCAAAATTCCCAATATTAACTACGATACTTTCTTTGACACCCTTATATACATACAGGGTTGTCCATATTGACGGACCCATCTGGCAACGCCATAAACTTTGACAGAGATGTCAGATCGCTTAATGACATACCGCGTTTGAAGCGTCAGTCCAAGCAGATTTTTACCATGGAACAATACACGCCACGCGAGCGCTCTGAAATAGTTGAAATTTACATTCAACAGAACAAGTCAATTGTGAAAACTCAACGTGCTTTTAAAAAATTAAAAAATGTGACCGAAATTTCTCATTGAATGGGACCGTAAAAAAGCAAAATTGTCGTATTTACGCCACTGAAAATCCTCAGGAGATTCAAGAAGTGCCTCTTCATGACGAAAAAGTCACAGTTTGGTGCGGCGTTAGTGCGAAAACGGTCATTGGGCCGTTTTTCTTCCAAAATGAAAATGGCCATGCTGTTACCATCAACCGGGAGCGTTATCGCGACATGATGACCAATTTTGTGATGCCAATTATTCGTCGAAAGCGTATGAGGCAGTTCTGGTTTCAACAAGACGGCGCTCCACCGCACACAAGTCGCATAACAATCGATTTTCTGAAGAAATTGTTTCCGGGCCGTTTGATGTCGAAAAGTGGTGATTTGGACTGGCCACCGCGTTCGCCCGATTTGACGCCGCCTGACTTCTTCTTGTGGGGATATTTGAAGTCAAAGGTTTACGTTAACAAGCCAAGGACCGTAGAAGAGCTCAAGGACAACATTCGTGAAGAAATAGCCGCTATTCCGCCCGAAATGTTGGCGAAATCGATGGAAAATGCTGCAAAAGGGCACAATACGCCATCAACGCCAGAGGCGGCCATTTGAGAGATATCATATTCAACGAGAAGGGCAAAGCTAACTTCGTCTGTACCGAAGTTTTGATACACTTGAAATAGCTTGTCTCAACGGTTGACTTACTTGACCAACTTCGCAGATCAGCTTAAAAACATTACATATTACCCATGACCGTGTTTGAGAGCAGTAATATTGAGAACAAAACAGTTTTTCTTACTAAAAATCCATTTTCCGAACGAACATTTGTATGGCAGCTACAAGAAGTAGTCATCCGATCCGGTCGGTTCCGACATATTAGCAGTGTGCAGTAAAAAAAGAAGACTCTGTGCAAAAAGCTTCAGCTCGATAGCTCCCAAAACTAGGGACTAGTTTGCGTAAAAAGACAGACGGACAGACGGACGGACGGACAGACGGACGGACAAAGCTTAATTACTCACTCGTATTATAAATATATATACTTTATTTGGTTGGAGATATTCTTCTATGCGTTGTAAACTGTGGGAATTATAATAACTTTTAAGTGTATAAAAATTATAAAAAATTACTTGGAAAAATTAAATGATTAAGATTGTAACCAAATTTTATTTTTTTTTTATTTTTAAAAAAAATGGGTCCGTCGAATAGGATCCTGTATATGAACAATAATTAATTATGAGGGAGTATTCGGCATCCAAAATTAATATTAAACACCCTTAAATAATATATGCTAGCTTTCCCCATTTCTCATGATCAAATTGAATACTGTAAATAACTAATTTTTTTTGCCAATGAATACATTTCGATCGGTATTTTCATTTCACAATAGATATAAACTTCCTTCTCCAGTCACAACAATCCTCTTGATGCCGCATTTTAAAAATAAATTTTATTCCTATTAAATACCCTTAAAGTAGTTTGAAATTTGCAATTCCCATAGATCTCTCATTTCTGATGATGTGAAGCCTTGGCAAATCGATTTTGTTGCTTCATTTTCCGCCCAGGGGCGGCGGCTTCCTTTTATACAGAAATACAACAACAACAAAAGCAACAAGAAAAAAATCACACCGACTGTCTTGGCACTTGGCATTGTCAACGCCTGGGCCCTTAGACGACCCTAAACCACTTGGGTATTGATAAATGCGTTGAAAACTAAGCGACCGCCCAGTAGATTTATACCCGACCCCCCCTTCTTTGCACAACATCGCCAGCACAATCGCTGGCCAAATTCAATTGGCGCAATTTTTCATCTCAGTTTCCAAGGGTCCCGCAAAGTTGTATCCTTGTGGCGGCGGCGGCGGCGGCTGCTGTCTATTGTTGCTCTCTCTCTCCCTCTCTGGGCAATGGACAATTGTTCTCGACTTCTTCGACTTTGCGGCTCAAGGTTGTTGTATATTTTGAAAAATCACCATCACCCGATCGTGGCCGGTGCCTGGCCTGGGATTTAATTCTATGCTGGACATTTATAAATTGCATTCAATTTATACACAACACGAAAGCGTGATTTTTACATTTTTACAATCTGGCGAATAATAGATCAGCGTTGGTATTATTGCCAGGGCAAGCTTGTTATGGGCCATAAGTGGGTGGGAGGGGAAGAGCAGTTGAAGATGGGCTGAAGTGGAAGAATTTTTTTATGGAATATGAATGAATGAGAATCTATTGCTGTGTAGAAAAGAGTTGATTCGTTTGTGAACTACATCATTTTATACCAGAGCGTTTACTAAAATTCACACGAGCAGAAGAAGAGAGTTTTTAAGAAATGCAGAAATGTAGGTACTTGCCTATCAAATTCCAACTTGACATCATGGGAAGTTCTTGAATCATCTCAGATAACTGGAAACAAACTAACTTTTCAATACATATCGAAGTAGCTTTTATTCAAATACCAGCTGAAAATCGCTGATAACATTTTAGCTAGTCCAAACTTGTTCGGAACGTGTTTTGACCTACACCGCCAAATACTCTTACAAATCCTACAAGCTAATTACTTCAGTTTATAGCTACAAACAGTTTCTAACTATAATAACTTCGAACCTCTTAAAAGTTAGTTTCAATACCGGTCCTGTCTAACAGTAAATATGTATATTGTTCCAACAGCCAGATCAATTTCTAGTTCATAGCTCCCAAACTAACTTTTGAGAACTTAAAAATTATCGAGGTTACCTTATTTTTTTTTTAGGAAAGCCAAAAAGCCTAAATTGCCTTTTGAAGAGCAATTGTCATCAAATTATAACAAATTTTTCAAACTAAACTGCCGTGTATCAGCCATTTGGGTGGTTGAATTCAATTAAAAACCACTTGTATAGTCCAATGTTTCTCTTCTCTAATTTACATAAATTTTGTCATGGACAAAGCTACAGGCGGTTACACTGAAAATCTAAATTAAATTTTTGTAGGTAGATTACTAGATTTATAACAAAAAGTATAGTAAAGATTTAAAAGACTAGTACTTGATCTCAACATGACCTTACATTAATTGTCAGTAAATGTACAATAAATATCCAATCAGCAATTAGATTTAAACAGAATTGCCACACTTCATATTTATTATCAAACAACCTCTCGATAGAAGACTCAATTATGAATTGGCCTAAAATGTTACAAGGAGTCCACCGTCCAAAAAATAGTAAAAAAAATAGGGGAATCAAACTCGGCCTGACCGAAGTCTTGTTATTTTGTTTTAGCATGAACAGCGCCTTGCCAGTTTGTTATAAAGTGGTAGTTATATTGATAAATCTTATCCGATTTGACTGTTCTCCATGGCAATTGTGTTGAAAGAGATAATATTCATAACCGGAAAGCATAAAGAAGCCTTCATTGAAAACAAAAAATTACCTTTATCTACAAAATTTGTTTTAATAATTCAATTAAAATGTTTTCTATGAACAATTTTGGAAATCGGATTCTTATTTTCGGGCCACTTAACTGTGCTGTAATAATCTTAATTCAGCAAAACCAAAAATTCGAACTTCCAACGTATGACTTATCTCAAGCCAACGTCGTGGCATAGATTACAAAGTTCATGGAATGAGCCGACCTGCAATTATTGCTCATTCCTCCAAATAATAAGAGTGGTCAACTTCGTCATATAACATTCGTTTCAGGTAGAGTCTTTACTGAAATCTCTTCTTTCGCCAGGTATTTGTTGATTTGAAAATTGCTAGTCGTTGCCAGAAGCTTGAAAATCAAGAATACTAAAGGAGCTTACTTCCCAGATTATAGTAATTGCGGTACTTATTTGACCCATTTGTAGCCTAATTCAACAAAAATTTAATGTTTTATGATGTTTATATTAAGCAAATATGAAATTGTGGCAAATTATTTAATTCAAAATACTGAATGTTATTGTACATTTGCATGACAATTAAATGTAAGGTCTATAGATCAATAGTCTTTAATATTTACTATACACTTTTGTGTACTAATCTAGTAATCCTAAAGGCAATGAATTCATTTTTTCGGTATTAACTGCCTGTACTTTGTCCATCGACAAGATATATATGCAAAGCAATTCTTGTGAAATTAGTAGAAACATTGACTATCACATGTTAAAGTGGTTTTAATTAAAAAGCAAATACGTAACTGAACGAAGCAT
>JAEIFU010002914.1:0-35738 GCA_018904235.1 Lordiphosa stackelbergi
GACATTCCGTCGTGTCTTCGTGCTTGAACCGGTGCACAGTGGGCGAAATGACCAATTTAGAGAGACGAAATTAATTCCAAAGTAAATGAGATAATCGCAATCTGCAAACAAAAATAATATAACAAAATATGTAAATTAAATTTTTTTATTTTTTTAAATTTAAAAACAAAAATTTTTTCGTACTTCAAAAGATTAAACAACTTTTAAGGTCTGAATTAAAGAAATGAAAAAAAAAAATTAATAATAAAATACAAATTAATAAAAAAATTAATAATAATTTTTTTTTTTTTTTTTTAATTTTAAAGATTAAGTTACATTTTTTTAATTTTTCGTTAAGTACGTTTACATTTTAAGCCAAACTCGCCTCAGAAACGTTAAATGGAGTCAACAAACAAGGTATGAATCGAAAGGTTATTGAATCTCCAATCAAAACAAAAAAATAATGTTTTGCTCTTAAACTATCAAAATTTCTTTAATCATTTATAAAAAATATTAATAAAATAGCAATAAAATTATTTTTTTTTTTTTCTTTTGAAGAATCGCACTTTTCAAAGAAAATTAGGTATTGCGATAAAAATCTATGGATGAACACAGAATAAATCTCTCGATGATCGCAATACATAATAGCTAGAAGAATACCTGCGTTTTGAGCAAGCCCATTGGTAAATCAGCTCACTACAGGTTTTGTTATTTAACACTGTATCAAAATAGTTTCTCAAAGCCAAAACTTCTTTGTGGGGGATATCTTCGTTGAGCCAAACTAAAAACAGATTTAATGTTGATGATGACATGGCGCTCAAAAAGTTCGGGAGTGCGGGAATTAATTGAAAAGCACTTGCCAAAACATATTTTGTGTTTGATAGCTCACAGCTGTTCTGACATGATACAACTCATATAAGGTAAGGTGCTCTCTGAGAGCTCTCTTTCGAGACTCCAAGTTTTCATTGTGTTGTTGTCATTTGATTGAAAAGGTTGTGTGCGCACGATTTTTTTGATTTGCCGACGGGATTTATTTATAATTTGTGAAAATGTCGAGCCAATACTGTTGCGTATGTCGATGTAAATCAGTGCCGAAGGCGAAGTCAGACGTGTTTTTATGCAACGCGAGGCGAACTCTGATCGTAAGTCGGTGTACCTGAATGGCAAAGTAAAACGACTGTGGTCTGGAGAGCTCTCCTGTTCACCAACACAAGTACACTATTCTGTCCTCTCCATTTGGCCGGCACTCATGCAAAGCAGGGTTCCCTACATAGAAAGGCGAAAATGTGACAGTGTTTCTCTCTAATACACTGTGAAGCATGACTTCGGCAAGAATTCGGTGTGAATTGGCGAGTCTGTTCGTGCCCCAGGGGCTATGGCTGGGAACTAGTAGTAGTAGTAGTATTTATTTATTATTTCTTATCTCCTTATCATCTACATACAAAGTTGCTAATATATAGGGTATAACAAAATAGTTGACAATATACATATGTAAAAGAAAAAGAAAAAGAATAAGAATAAATAAAGGCTTGGCTGTATGCCGTTCGCCTAATATATAGGTAGTGTAGAACTGCCCATACCAACGCACCACGGTAGGTACTACCCGCAGCTGCCCCGCTCGTCACGAGATACTACGCCGTTCTCCACCATGATGCGATTGGAATGTTCTGTCTAGACATCTATCATAATTTCTCGCCGATATTCTATAGCCTCTTTAAGGTATCCAATAAGACTATTCCAATTCTGACCATTTAATACTTCGTGCAATTGTTGTGTTGTCATGCTCCATTGTCCAAAATGCAGTGCCCGTAACTCTCCCAGAATCGGACATCGTGCTACAAAATGGGCTATATCTCCTCGTTCCCTAGAATTGCAGGAGGCAGCAGCTACTGTCGTGACGTGTGGTGTATAGCAGAGGCGGATCGATTCTGTTCTTGCTCGAAATATGAGCGATATGGCGTATGTATTGAACTCGTCGTTAAAATAATTATTAGAGGCAGGTTGAATTCGAGACATTTATAGGTGCCTCGCGTTTCGCTCTGACGTGCTTCGCGCTCGAATTGGCTTCTCTCACTACTGTCTATTTGCCGCAACAAGTTTAACTGCCATACCTCCCAGGCACTGCTATCATTTGTAAACATGCTTGTGTTGTGTTCTCTCGCCATACTATCCCATTTTTGAAAGAACTGTGATTTGCTCTCCAGTAGATGCTCAACAATGATTCTTGGTAGTCTCGACGGTTCCATCCGCATAGTTTTATTGGACATAATTGAAGTGCAGCTGTAGTGTATATTGAAAGAGGGTTGTCAGTCCCGTTTCAATATGTATGGCATAGTTTGGTGCATTCATTGTGCAGGTAGAATACTTTCTTGATAAAAAAGCGCAGAGTCGCTCAACTTCCTCGTACCGACTAAAGCCCCAGACCTGTGCCGCATAGCATATGATAGCCCTGGCTGTAGCGAGAAACAATTTGTACTTTGTACTGTTATTGACGGTCTTTTTCCCAAGCAGATTTTTCCAGGTACTATTTATAGCGACTTTGGAGTCCGTCGTTTTTCCCAGGTGTTTGGTAAAAGACATATTGGGGGGTTAGTAACATGCCCAGGTATTGAAACTCGCTTACTGTCTCAAGTTCGACTCCGTTTAATGTCCACGCATCTAATCTTGCCCTGCGGCCTCTGCTGTTTCTTATCACCATCGCCTTAGACTTCTCAATGTTTATCTTCAAGCTCCATCTTTGACAATATGTACTAAGGGCGTCAATCATTTGCTGCATGCTAGTTGGACTGTCAGCCAACAGCACCATATCGTCCGCATACATCAATACCCTGATACGCCGTGTTCCCAGTTCTACACCTCCAGGCAGGTTCGCATCAATGTCGTCCACATATAGTGCAAATAGTAATGGACTAAGCAGGCACCCCTGCTTAACTCCTAAATTCGTTTTAAACCATTCAGACAACTCCTTTCCATCCCATACGGTAGTTTTGTTAAGGCAATAGAGGCTTTGTATGACATCAATGATCTTTGTTGAAACTCCCAGGTTGCTTAATTTCAAGATAAGACTACGTCTGTCTACCGTATCGAACGCGGCTTTGAAGTCAACAAAGAATACATACATCTTCTTCTTTTGCTCCAGATAGTGCTTTGCAATTGATGTTAGTGCGAAAATGCTGTCCACAGTCGAGTAGCCTTCCCTGAATCCTGATTGGTATTCTCCCAGTATGTCATGCGATTTGACCCAACTCGTAAGTCGCGCTAGCACGATTGAAGTAAATACCTTCATCATCGCATTCAGAAAGGATATGCCTCTGTAATTTCCCGGATCCATAACGTCGCCTTTTTTGTAAATCGGGTATATAATGTTTTTCCTGAAGCTGTGGGGGACTTCTGCTGACTCAAATATGACGTTGAAAGTGTCTGCCATGTGTACTATAAATTGTGGTGTGGCTGGGGAACTATGATGTAAATTATTAAACATGACATTGAGACGTGCTCCAAAAGATGAAGAAAGAAGAAAAGTCTGGTCACTTACACAAAATAGTAAAATTTGCATTTGAAGCAGTGACTTTTATTCAACAGAAGGCGATAAAAATAATCGGAGTCTCTGTTAAAAGGTGCCAATCGAATACCAATATTATTTATTTATGCATATACTATATGTTTTGTGGAAGTCTGAGGGTGCTTTGATTTTTGTTTCTCTCTCTCTCTCTCGATTTAAGCAAAAGCTGTCTGTACTGATAAACTCTGAATGCCATACCTTATATAGTTGTATCATCATTGATATATATCAGAATGCTTCTAGATTAAATTTTATAAGCTAATCAAAGTATCGGTAATCGATAAATAAAAAAATTACCGCTATTTCAAATTTAAAAAAATTGAATTTTGACGCTCTAAAATGGCCGGTTTTCTCATATATCCTCCATGACCAGTGAAAAACTGACTCCCACCTAGGAAATATAATTCCCCCAGCTATTCTTTACCCGTTCCTTTTTATGCGTATATGAAGGCAATGGGTAACTTTTACCAGAACTTACCAATTTTATACTCGTGCCCTCCTGGGCCTGAGACGATGGCTCATACTCTCGGGCTTTCGCGTTAAAATGCCAAAGACAAATTCCTTTGGGTTGCAAACTCTTCTGTATCTAGAAACGCCAAAAAGTTTTCATTTAGTCCCAAGAATTAAATTGAAGGAATGAAGAAGTTGTCCCTCCATCTACCGCCCTAACCCAAGCTAGCCTAGTTCCTAACACATATATGTACATTCGCCCATCATACATCTCATAGGATATATGCCATGGTTACTACTTTCTGAAAAAATGGTGTGATTCGACCTGGAAATTCCTATATTTTCGCTATTTTTCGTTGGTTAACCTTGACTTGTGTGTTCAAAATCTAGCAGTTAAAAAACCTCAGTTATTGTTCCCGTTCACTTTTCCTCCAGTGTAATCACCAAAATTTGAGAATAAACACATGTATTGTACATATATGTGACTGTGAGCCAGGCTATAAAATATTCATACAAGTTCTTTTTTTTTTTAATTTTATTATCGGGTTAGTTTCAGAAATCTCTAGAGATTTTCATTTTTTTATGGGTTTCTTTAGCCAGCTGTTGCTTGTCAAAGTTTAAATCAGACGGACAGGGCTATATCGACTCGGCTGTTGATGCTGATCAAGCATATATATACAGGGTGGTCCATCTAGTGTTTGGAATTTGAACTATTCATAATTTGACTTTAAAAACGTCACATGTCATTCGAAACTAATATTTATTAAAAACTTTGACATTTACGAAATGGGTCGCTATTCGCTTGAAGAAAGTTGGGCAATATTAAAAACATGTTTTTCAAAGTGGTCAGTCCTTGGCTCAAACTGTGCGAAATTTGGAAAAAAACATTTAATAAAATAAAATCAATTCGTGAAGCGAATGTGAAATTTGTCAAAATTGAATTCCAATTTTTAAATGGACCACCCTGTACGATTAACGGATATAAAAATGGCTCGAGGTTTCTTTGAATGCTTAAAACTCATAATTCTTGTGATTATCCAAATCTCTGAGATTTCTGTGTTACCCCCGATAAAAACCTTATCGAAACGAGCCAAAAAAAAAACCCATAATAAAAATTAATTTTGAGCCTAGCAGGCTGGATAACAGCAATTTTTTTATCGCTTCTTATAATAATAAAATGAAAGCTCCTGCGATAAGAACAGTATTCCAAATCCATTTCATAATGAATATCTCTGCACAGAGTGAAAAACGTACGGTTTTTAAACATTCTGATTCAAGTTGATGCCCATTCAAAAGCACGTTTGACTTCTTCGTGCTCCAACATTTCGATTCTGAGAGCACCGACCAATGTAACCATGACCACTTTTTTAATTTTCTAGTCAGTGAAAAAAAAAAATTGTTACGTAATAATGGGTATTGTCTCCACGCTTTGAAATAACTTCAGTCATACATTAAAAAGAACCCATTTTTCAATTAATGTCTTTCTAACTCGGCCAAATTTTCAAAATGGTGCCCATTCCAACATATAAACTTTCCCCGAAAGTAGTCCCCAAAACATTCTCGATTGTGTTTAAGTCGGGACCAGATACAAAACCTCTAAAAAAGATCTAATTTTGGGACCATCTTCGCGCACACCTTGCGCATGTTCAAATGCACCGTCACAATGTCATGTACCACAGATTTTGGGTAAAATTTAATTATCTGGGCAATTAAACGAACACTTAGTCGACGGTCTGATTTCAAAACTTTGCGCACACGAGTCACATTGTCGGTGTTTATCGAAGTCGAATGTCATTCAGCACGGTCTTCATCGGCGACCTCTTCCCGGCGCTCTCAAAAGGTCTGCACCGAAACACATCATTCTTGCTAAAGCAACATCTGGGTAAGCCTGTTTGATCATATCAAACGTCTCTGTCGCAGATTTACCGACTTTCACACTGAACTAGGCTATAAAATACAGTGAATATCGCTTATATGCAAAAGTTATAATGCAGCAATATTTTTGCATATAAGCGATATTTGCATTTAAGCGGTTATCGGTTATATGCAAATCATTTGCATATAAGCAATCTATCGGCGCAAGCAAAAACTTGCTACTAAAATTCAGTGAATTATGATCATTTACTCTTAACGGCACATAGTTAATATTATGTGTTATTTATCTATTAGATAAGGATAACTTAAATCACTTTACTTTTGTTTCAATGTTTTCAAAAGCGGTTATATTATTATTATATAATTATTATTATTATATAAGAAAAAGTAGTGAATAAAATTAAGTAGGGCCTCTTTGTTAAGGGGTGTTTTTTATTGAGCAAAATAAATTATCCTCATGGACTTAAATTTTCATTCAATACCAAAACCTTGCAAATTCGGACTTTCATAACATTTGAGGATTTACTGCACTAACAAAATCAGTATTGCTTCTGGGTTTTGAATTCTTTTAAACTTTCATGCTCGCTTCCCTTTGGTAGAGCCTTATAAACATAGAGCATTATATATGCAATCTGTGTGTTTTCGGTAAATGATTTGACCTAAAAGCGGCTCATTTGCTCTATTATTTCTAATAGATTTTCTATGAATCTTTGCGAACTTAATAGAATTTAGTTTCCACCGCTACGACCGCTCCAATCTGGAGCAAAGTCATCATATGTGCCTTAGCGAGTAAGACTGCTCTATCAACAATTCCAAGTTGATAGAGGATTTGGTTAATTACGACAACAGTGCTGTCTTTTAGTGTACATGTGAGCTATTTCTATTCCTTTTCTTGTGAGGATTATTGTTTTTGTTTTTAATGCACCAAATGTGGCAGAGCCTTGCTTTATCCTTCGCAACGAGCATCTTTTAATAACACAAGTTTACAAAAGAACGCCCACTTTTGCAACCGTTCCTTATGTGTTTTTGCCCGCTGATCTTAGATAAATTCATCTGTTTTCTCCCAGCACGTCAGGGTTTACGAGATATTTGCATAAACGTACTGGGGTTAGCGTTTTTCTTTTATTAAATTTTTTTTTTTTTTTATTTTTATTTTTTTTTTAATTTTTTTTTTTTTTTTTTTTTCTTACATCCGATTAAAATAGTACGCAGAAATTTTAAATTTTATGTAAAATGTTTGCTTATAAGCGATATTTGCTTTAAAGCGATTTGCATACAAGCAATTTTCTTTTTATATTAAAATTTTAGAACCGTTTATTTCGTACATATAAGCGGTTCGTCATATAACCGTATTTACAGTAATCATAAAAGTTTTTTTAATTTTTTTGAAACCTTTTCGTCAAATGTCAAATAAATAAAATAACATTACAATTTTTGTGCGATTTAACCACAGAGCTTAAAAGCAATAGCAAAATACAAATGACGAGGTTCAACATTTATATGTTCAACACTTATATACCCTTGACGAGGGTACATTAAAATTGTCCGGATGTTTGTAACGCACAGAAGGTAACATCTCCGACCACATAAAGTATATATATTCTTGATCAGCATGACGGGCTGAGTTGATATAGCCATGTCCGTCTGTCCGTCTGTTTCTATGCTATCTCCACCGTCAGTTTTAAAGCTATCTCAACCAAACTTTGCACGAAGTCTTTTGGTACAAACATTTGTCGGAACCGGCCGGATCGGATGACTATAGCATATAGCTGCCATAGGAACGACCGGTTGAAAAAGTAGTTTTAGTGAGAAAAACTTTTTTGTTTTTCAATGCTATCGCTCCCAACCCTCGTATTTATAAGTTTTCTATGATTTCACATAATTTCACCGAGATTTATCAAAATCGGACAACTATATAGTATAGCTGCCATACAAAAGATAGGTCTGAAAAAAAGTCTTAGTAAGAAAAGCTTTTTTGTTTTCAATGCTATCGCTCCCAAACTTTGTACAGATCAATATTATATACTACCACACAATTTTGTCAAGTTTGATTCAAATCGGATGACTATAGCATATAGCTGCTATAGGAACGATCGGTCCAAAATGTAGTTCTAGTGAGAAAAACTTTTTTGATGAATATATCGTATAGCCATATATCAAACTGGCAGCATATATCATGCTCCAAGGGTATATAAACTTCGGTACAGCCGAAGTTAGCTTCCCTCTATTTTTATACCCGTTACTCGTAGAGTAAAAAGGGTATACTAAAGTCGTGCAAATGTATGTAACAGGCAGAAGGAATCATTTCCGACCATATAAAGTATATATATTCTTGATCAGCATCAACAGCCGAGTCGATTAAGCCTTGTCCGTCTGTCCGTCCGTCCGTCCGTCCGTCCGTCCGTCCGTCCGTCCGTCCGTGTATGAACACCTAGATCTCAGAGATGGTAAGAGATAGAGGTTTGACATGTATGGGACAAATGCTTCTTTTATCTGCACGCAGATCAAGTTTGTTTCAAATTTTGGCCACGCCCCCTCCCGCCCCCGCAATTTGGAAAAAGTTATATCTCCTACAGTTTTAAAGATAGGATTTGTACCTTCTAGAGATTGTTAGTAATTAGCAAAATGAATCGATTGGCCGAAGAAATGATAAAGATCGGATAAGCGGTTCTCAAGTTATGAGCAAAAAAGTGAACCAAGCCCTCCCCGCTACCACCCTAAAAAAATGTTGCATACTTTTTGGATGGTCACACTAAGGTACGCGGGAACACTGCTAAACCTGTTTTTTCATGAGTAACGGGTATATCGAAGTCGGTTAGAGCCGACTTCACCTTTTCTTATTTTTTGTTTCAGCAGGAACTTTTCACTGTTGATGATCCGCCATGCTGCTGATGATGATGATGATCCCCTGGCTATCAACTGCAATTTCTCACGATTACAAAACAAAACAAACACCAGAAGCAGTTTATGATGCGTTTTTTTTTTGTCGCTGCGGTTGGCTGGATGATTGATGCATTTCATTTGAATTTGTCATAAACACATCATAAGGCAGACAAAAGGCTACTCCTTTTGATTTGACTCCCCCAGAGCTTTCTCGATTTCTACAACGCACTTTGCGTCACATATCTCACTGTTTTTGTACAATCGTCTAGTCTAAAATGAGACATAATAATTATAAAATCATTTGTCAAACCACAATGATCACCAGAAAAAGAGTGATCAAATCTGTATATTATGTACGCCCTCGTTGCCTTTCTGCATCAGACTTTAAAACCGCTGAAACCGAGGATTTGGTTAGAATTCTGAATCACATTTGTAAATGCAAACAAATTTAAATATCAGAAAATTATTATATTATTTTCCTTTTTAAAGGCCTATTTCCAGAAAAAAATAAAAGCACACGAAAATAAATTGAACTCCATATAAAAAGAAATGAGAAAGTCGGTCAAGCCCGACTATATCATACTCTGTACCTGGTATAGAAGGTGAATGCAGCGCTACCGCTGCGCTCATCTCTAAGTTTCTCTCTCTCTCCATCTCTGTCTTTGCTGATTGAAATGCGGTGTTGGTTGTTGGCGAGAGGGAGGGAGGTTTTTGGAGTTTTTTTTTGCTCATAACTTGAGAACCGCTCATTTGATCTTTATCATTTCTTTGGAAAATCGATACTTGTTACCAGGGCATAATCCCGAAACGAATTTCGGTTCCGGTTCCGATACCGGTCCGTCCCGAAATGAATGTTTTGGTTAAAGGTTCCATTTCGGTTTTCAATTAATTTCGGTTTTCGGTTTCGATACGGTACCCGCATTTTTATTTCGGTATACCGGTACGTACCGGTAAGTACCAATATAAGTAAAAAGGTTTTTAATACTAAAAAAAAATTCTGAGGTTACTCTAAATCATGTTATTCCTGTTTAATGAAACGAATCAAAATACAACACAAAATGAATGGTTTCACATTTAAAATCAAATTATATAGCCTTCTTATTTCGTGCTTTTTTACATATTAAACATGTAAGATCTAATGATTACGCTATATGCTCATAAATATTATATTATGTATTATTAGTTTATGAATTTAACTTCAAATTTTATACGTCCACTATATAGCATTCTTGGGGTTGAGTCCATGCTGACTCAGACTTATACGCCAGAGAATAGGCGTTGCACGCTTACTTGCAAAGCTGGAACAGAAAGAACGACTTTTGAAATCGCACACAATTCTGAGAAATTTGTGGAGGATTATTACCAAGAATCCTTTCCTGCAAAATCACATATGCCACAAGTTCTTCGGCGCATTCGGATGAACCCGAATTTGAACTGCTGTTCATTAAGCAGTGATTGATCAGCAAACGACAAAATTGTGCAAAAATATTCGGTATCACATAGATCGATACAAGTATTTTTTGCTCAGTACTTAGCGTTACGTTAGACCTAGGGTCCAAACATATTGCACATAGAAAAGCATTGTTTTCAAAAGGTTTTTTTTCCCTTTTTCCCAAGAAAAAATTTTTTTTTTTTTAGTGTGAGTGGTGGGGGGGATGAAGGCTGAAACAGCTGTATGACCACATAGCCTTCTTTGTGGCGTGTTGTGTTCCTGCTTTTTGAGTGACTAAACTGTGACTTGAAAGTGACTAAAAAGTGAGTTGACTGTGATTTAACAGTGTCTTGACATTCCTTATACAGCCCTTAAGCAGCTCTTAAATATAGCGTCATGTTTTACATCAAAGCCTCGTGAGTGTTCACGGCACTCGCACATATTTATACCCGTTACTCGTAGAGTAAAAAGGGTATACTAAAGTCGTGCAAATGTATGTAACAGGCAGAAGGAATCATTTCCGACCATATAAAGTATATATATTCTTGATCAGCATCAACAGCCGAGTCGATTTAGCCTTGTCCGTCTGTCCGTCCGTCCGTCCGTCCGTCCGTCTGTCTGTATGAACACCTAGATCTCAGAGATGGTAAGAGATAGAGATTTGACATGTATGGGACAAATGCTTCTTTTCTCTGCACGCAGATCAAGTTTGTTTCAAATTTTGGCCACGCCCCCTCCCGCCCCCGCAATTTGGGAAAAAGTTATATCTCCTACAGTTTTAATGATAGAGGATTCGTACCTTCTAGAGATAGTTAGTAATTAGCAAAATGAATCGATTTGCCAAAAGAATGATAAAGATCGGATGAACGGTTCTCAAGTTATAAGCAAAAAAGTGAACTAAGCCCTCCACGGTACCACCCTAAATAATGTTGCATACTTTTTGGATGGTCACACTCAGGAACGCGGGAACACTGTTAAACATGTTTTTTCATGAGTAACGGGTATATCGAAGTCGGTTAGAGCCGACTTTAACTTACGCTCTCGTTTTTATTGAAATTATGTTATACTTGAAGGTAAAATTTTGAAATTTGCCTTACACATCGCAAAGTTTTTCAATGATTACACTAATTTACAAAAATAAAAGAAATATATGACCCATTTCAACTGAAATATTTTTGTAGTGTAGTTTGGAATGGTGAACTCAAAAATCAATTTCAAAAATTTTTTCGTGGCTCCGTTTTTGAAATATGATTTTTTTCACTTTTTCGGTGGGTGCTCTTACATTTTAAGCCATATCTGATTTCATAATTGTCAGATAGAGTCAAGCAAGATATCAATCGAAAGACAATTGAACTGCCAGTAATTGCGTAGAACATTGTTCTTAAATCGGCTTGGTAGTTTGGATACAATAAACCAAAATTTTAATTAAATTTTTTGCTCAAAAATGCAAGAAATTTCATTTTTTAAACGCATAGAAAAAATATAAAAAAATCAAAAAAAATTATTTTTATTTTTTCTACTTAAGAATCGCATTTTTACGAAGAAAATAAGGTATTGGTGAGGAAAATCGTGTCACACGTACCGAAGATGATCAAATTGAGTAGAAAACTAACAGTCAAATTTGAGTATTTTGTGTGTTCATTTTATGAAGTAAGCGAAAAGCCAGAACAAAAATTATAATCAAGAACCGAACAAAAGTCGAAGCAAACGGAAATTTATTTTTGAACAATCACGAATATACCATATACCTCAGTGCAATAAGTATATGTGCAAATATGTTTTCGTTTCTCTCTTCCTCAATAGTAACAGAACATATGTTCTAGGTATGCAAAAGTCTTTTGTTGTTATCTACTTTTAGAATGCTTTTGCATAATTCTTCTTTGGTCATCATTCTTAGTACCGTTATCACACATTTGAGTGGCGAGATTTGATTTTCTTAGGAAATAAGTTTATGTGCAAAAACCAATTAGTGTGCATTTAATGGTCGGCGTGCAACAAATTGGATGTGTTTTGATAAAAAATGAAAAGTTGAGAGTAAATTAAGTAGTTGTTGAAGAAACACAAAAAAAAAATTTTTAATTTTCCTAAGAATGTCGCGTGGAACACATTTATCAGCTGAGGAACGCGGACGAATCCAAGGATTGAACGAAGGTGGGGCTACCATCACTGAAATAGCTTCCAGAGTGTCTCGACACAGAAATACGATAGCTAATTTCTTAAAAATCCAAGCTCCTATGGTCAGATTAAACGCAGTGGCAGACCGAGCCACATCGACGATAGGTGCAAGCGTGAGATTAAGCGCCTGGCTGTAAACAATCAAATGTCTTGTACAGGCATTAAACGTCATTTAGAGCTCAATGTCGGTAGAAGACGGATCCATCAAATTTTAACTGAAAATTGTAACCTTAAACATAGTTCCCGGGTGGCTGTACCGATGCTATTGCCACGCCATCTTAAGGCCCGTTTGCCGTTTGCTGACAGGTACAAATTTTGGACCGAAGAATTCCGAAACGTTATTTTTTCGGATGAAAAAAAGTTTAATCTTGATGGTCCTGATGGCTGTCATAAGTATTGGCGTGACTTAAGAAAACCAAGAGAAACTCGCCATAAGAGGAATCACGGCGGTGGATCACTGATGATTTGGGCCTGTTTCGGATATGCAGGAAAGTCTCGGCTATGTTTTATTCCAATAAGAACAAACTCAGAAATCTATATTCAATTGCTGGAGAGTGAATTAATAGATTTTGCAGACGATCTTTACGAAGATAGATGGATTTTTCAACAGGACAACGCTCCAATCCACACATCAAAAGCCACAAAGGCTTATTTTTCTTCAAGAAAAATACCTGTACTGGAGTGGCCGGCTATCAGTCCTGACTTGAACCCAATTGAGGACCTCTGGGGTATCCTCTCAGCCAGGATTTATAAAGGTGGGAGGCAGTTCGACTCAATTAAGCATTTAAAGTACGCTTTGCTTGCAGAATGGGAGTTAATAAGCAATGAAACTCTCCAAAATCTGGCAGATTCCATGCCAAAAGTCTTAGAGGCAAAAGGAAAGCACATTAACTATTAAAGTTGATCAAAAGTTTGAACTTAATACAAAATTTTAAGAACTATATAAAATGCACATATACTTATTTCCTAAGAATGAAATACATTTGTTAAATAATAATTTTTTGTTAATAAATATTGAAGTACTGTAAGGCAGTTCTTAGTTACTGGCTCTAGAGCTATAAGTAAAAAAATATACTTGGCTTGAATCGTTTGGTTTAAAACAAGGTTTTTCCAAAAATGTTAATGCACATATACTTATTGCACTGAGGTATATATAAATTGCTCACAGCTCCGGTGTTTGTTCATAGATTTTGATAATCGTTATCTGGTTTTCTTCGTAGGAGTGCGATTCTTAAGTAGAAAACATAAAAATAGTTTTTTTGTTTTTTTTATATTTTTTCTATGCGTTTAAAAATGAAATTTCTTGCATTTTTAAGCAAAAAATTTAATTTTTTGAAATGTTTTGGTTTATTGTATCCAAACTACTAAGCCGAGTTAAAAACAATGTTCTACGCAATTACTGGCAGTTCAATTGCATTTCGATTCATATCTTGCTTGACTCTATCTGACAATTATGAAGTCAGGTTTGGCTTAAAATGTAAGAGCACCTACCGAAAAAGTGAAAAAAATTCATATTTCAAAAACGGAGCCATGAAAAAATTTTTATAATCGATTTTTGAAATCACCTTTCAAAACTACACCAAAAAAATTTCAGTAGAAATGGGTCTTTTTGGCTGTAAACTAGTGTTATTAATTGAGGGCTCTACGAAGTAAGGCCCCAACAATTTATATGGAACACAAAAAACACTATTTTTTATACAATTTGGGGTGTTATTTCCTTTTTTGGGGCATTATTTCCTAAATAAAATTTCAAAATGAAATAAGTCCTCAAAAGAAAAAAATGAAATAAGACCGCAAAACTTATTTTTGGGGAATTATTTCATTTTTATAAGGAAATTAGACGGCAATTTTTAATATGATTTTTGGGACCCACAGACGAAAATTTGATACAAAAAAATCGCGCGTTATTTGTATTTCAAATTTTTGAAATTGGGAACTTGGGGCCTCCTTTCATGTTTTTTTGAAGACATTCCCATGTTGCTGAGTTTGTAGAATAAAAGAGTTCTATGTAATTATTGAGTCAAACGCAGCTTTGAAGTCGATGAAGAAGGCGTATAATGCTCTACCGCTGTCAATGTAGGTGCGGGCGATACTGCTCAGGCAGAATATGTTGTCGGCTGTTGAATATCCTTTGCGAAAACCAGCTTGGTATTCGCTCATTAGGCTTTCCCTTTCCACCCAAGATGTAAGTCTGCGAAGAAGAATTCCAGCGAACTCCTCTGTAGTTTGCGGGATCACCGGGGTCACCTTTTTTGTAAATAGGGAATATTATAGTGCTCTTAAAATTTTCGGGAGTCTCGCCAGTTGAAAGATGCCGTTAGTTTTTCTGTGAACCTTTTAGATGAAAATGCTATAAGCTCAGAGGAAATTCTATCGTCTCCTGGGGCCTTTCGTAGCTTATTTGTTGCACTTCTTTTATTGTAATGTCATCGTCTAGGTCCGTATTTATAATATGTGGGAAAACGAAGCTGGGTCTTATCACGGTGCATTGAGGGTTTAGTAGTGCGTCGAAGTGTTGCGCCAGCTGGGATGCATCTAATGAAACTCTCGTCGTGAACGGGATGCCATTCATCTCACGCAAGGGTTCCAGTAGGTTTTACCATCTCTTATATAGCCCAGATTCTGCGACAGATTTTGGTAATATTGAGATCGAGCTTTTATACATGTTGTCTTGAAATCACTATTTGCTTATAACTTGAGAACCGCTCATCCGATCTTTATCATTTCTTCCGTCCGTCCGTCTGTCCGTATGAACAAACAGAGGTTTGACATGTATGGGACAAATGCTTCTTATACTTGCAGGCAGATCAAGTTTATTTTCAATTTTTGCCACGCCCCCTCCCGCCCTCGCAATTTTGAAAAAACGTCATATCTCCCACAGTTTTGTAGATAGATGATTCGTACCTTCTAGATAGAGAATTATAAAAATCGGATGAGCGGTTCTCAAGTTATGAGAAAAAAGTGTAAAAAATCCCCCCTCCCCCGCACCCGCAACCAACACCGCAAAGAGAGAGAGAGAGAAAAAGAAGAAAATTTTATTATATTAATTTTATTCAAAACTTTTATTTTAATTTTCACTCTTTTTTTATCTTTAATTATAACTTTAGACATGAGCACAGCGGGTACAGAGTATGATATAGTCGGGCTTGACCGACTTTCTCACTTGTTTATTTTTGAAAAGTTCTTTTTTTTTTTTTTTCTCTTCCTTTTTCTTTTTTTTTTTTCCTTTTTTTTCTCTTTTTCTTCCCCTCTTTTCTTCCCCTCTTCTCTTTCTTTTCTTTTTTTTCCTTTCTCTTTCTCTTTCCTTTTTTTCCTTTTTTTTCTTCCTTCTCCTTTCCTTTTTTTACAAAGTTTAAGGCTCAGGAAAATTTATAATTCTTGATGCCATTATAGGCTCGTTAACAACAATCAATTCAATACAAAGCCTACTAAGCTACTAAGCTAAGTAAAACACAAAAAATTCGTCCGCGGAGATGCTTTCCTTACAACAGTTGCTTACTCATGGAGCAAAGAATACTAGAGAGAACGTTTGCGCTGCCTCTCAATTTTGCTGGTGCTAAACGATAGTGCTCAAAAAGATACTTCAAAGTGCCAGTAGGAAATCACTGTGGTTAGAGGGAGACGACCATAACCCAAATGTATCCAGAGAGAGCGAACAGCTGACCAAAAAGTATCTAGAGAGCGTAAATGAGAGCGAACAGCTGACAATTTTCTGACAGAAGCGGTGTCGACTGAGCAACCTTTCTCTCTAGTATTCTTTACTCTGAAATTTATCAAGTTGTCAAGAGAGAGAGAGAGAGTGAATGAGCCCATGGTGTAATAATATAAGGTGAAACCGTCAGCATCTGTTGAGGGCCAGTGGATGTATGCTTGTCAAAAAGAAAGGGATAACAGATGGCTTGCTTTGTTTTGTGTTTGTTAATTTTTGTTTGTTGTATTTAGGGAGTTATAAATGTTAACGATTTTTAGGAAGACTATCTAAAATTTTGAAAATAATGTTTAATGGCATAATTTAAAATGTAACAGAATTTTTCCCAAAAAATCGTTGAAAGACTTTCTTTTAGGACCTTGGACTCCTCCAATTCTTCCTTAAGCTTCCTATTTTCCCATATTTGGCATCAAGTGTCGGCGTTAAGGTGCTACATGGAGAATACCCGCTTAATACAAATGCCTAAAGACTCTCTCCAAATGGTTTTTCTTTCCACGTCTTTCCACGATTTGCGGCAAATTACACAGTAACTTGACATTTGACACTAAAACCAGCAAAAAAACAAAAACAAGACAGTCACGCATACATACAAAAACACAGAAAAATTTGTCCGCACCCAACCTTTCGCTTCAAGCATTCACAACGAACTGTCCCACTGGCCCTACAAACAGAGACCGTTCTCTCGCTCGGTTTCACCTTATGTTATTACACCATGAGTGAGCCTACCTTGTTTAGTATACCTTGGGGGAGATGTCATTTCGTTTCACTTTTTCATAGTGTGTGAGAGTGACTGTATTTTATCTGAAAGCTTGTTAAAATGGAGCACTTTTTGGGAGCTCTGCCTAAAAGTAACAGAGACTGATTTTCTTCCGCCGCGACTGTACTTTGGAGCGTGCGCGCACCGACTGGATTCGGTAGAGGGACGTTCCTAGCTAACGAACGTGCGGCTGGTCAGTTGTCTCCGGAACCTGTAGAGTCAGGACAGGCATATTCGATGCTTCAACTTGATTTATTATTGCTGGCAATTTTAATCAACTTTTTTTTGCTAAATGATTACCAGCAACAACAAGCGAATTAAAAAAAAAACAAAACAAACACAGCTGATTCGTTAAAAGTGTCTGGTCACACTTTGGCAGCGACAGCAATCTTTCGATATCGGGCGAACCTGCTGGTAAGTCTCGTGGCTGACTTAACCTCAGGTAATTCCGCCCGGCAAATTTGACCGGCCGGAACTTTTGGGAAAATGGGCCTAAGTTAGATAAGATAACCCGAAAGTACACATAATATTTTTTTTAAAATTATTTATTAATCATTTTATTAAGTTTATATATATGACTCTTTGGGTTTTTTATTTCACAAAAATTAAAATTTAAAAATTAAAAATATTTAAGTTAATATTTTTAAAATGTATGACTGAGATTTCTGGTCTTTCTTTGTTAAGAGTGTTAAGTTGGTCTTGAGTGTTAAGAAAAGTGCTAATTAAAAGTTGAAATAAAATTTTTATCGAAAAGTACTTTTGCTGGTTTTTATAAAGCGAAGCATAGTTAATAGAAAACTTATCAACTAAACGAAGGGCCGTTAAGTTCCTGTGTTTTCTAGATTTTTTTTTATTTTATTTATACAAATGCGGCCACAAAGAATTTACAATCGAAGCCTCCAAATTAAAAAAACACGCGTACTTAAAAAAAAAAAAACCACCCGAGCGGGAGAAAAAATAAAAATAATTGGCATCGGCTATGGTCTTATATTGTTTCTTGACGTCGGCCCAATTGCAAACACCCTTATTACACCAATCGAATTGTACAGCATCCTGATTAAGGAAGAACACCGCCTTCTCCTTAACCGCTTGGGCGGAGCAATCATACTTCACAACCACCAAATTGGCAGCAAATGGATCGATCTTACTTAATTTCCAACGGCGATTGGTCATGCTCTCGTAATTATCGGCACGCGGTTTAATGTCGTCCCTGTTAATTCCCAGGTTAGTGATCAGAATTTGCAAACTCAAAGAGTGAGCAAAATAGGCCACCGCATGTGGTGAGACGGGACTACTTAAGTGCTGAAGCATATCCTGTACCAAACGACAATGCAAACGTTTAGTAAGATCTTCGAAGCCATAGCCGCAACCATAGTAATAGGACAAATCTTCAGCATATTCAAAGACGGGAACCTCTTCGGGCAGAAAAGCGCCACACCAAGCACTGGTGCGATCCAGATACCAGGCCTGCTCATAACGGCAATAGTCATACATCCAGTAAATGTCGGTTTCGCTCAAGGGCTGCAAAAATCTGAGTCGAAGAAGAGACGATAGATAAGTTAGTTCCGAAAATCAGTTACTTTTTGAAGAGACTCACCCCAAACGCCTGGAAATATTCGAAATGGTATCGTTCCACAATTTGGATGCCTTAAATTTTTGATACTCTGAACCGACACCGTTGTAGTTCAACTCATGGAAGGGGTCACAGGAATCATAGGGACGCAAAAGCAAACCTTTTTCTGGAGGTATCCATTGGATAAGCCGTATTGTTGGCACCAAACCATTCCTCGGTAAAGGCTCGGAAACTTTCTTTTGTGCGTTGTCTGTCCGTGTGACGAAACTAGAATGATAATGAATGATAAGTTATGATTAATACGACATAATATCGCTGTGAAACTATGTCGCTGATAATTTCAAACCCACATTTTGCGGAACCTCAACCTGATTCAATGCGAAATTAAGTCTTTCGCTGATAAGATTAAATAACAGTTTTCACGAAAAACGACTTAGTTCCTATATTTCCACTAAATTAAGTAGTTCTGGAGCGTGGTTTGTTCAAATACTTCAAACTTGAAATCGACTGAACCAAAATGGATAGTGCATATTTCGTTTGTCAGTTCAATACAATTACGTTTTAAGATGTGGCGCAGTAGGCGGTCATTTCATTTGACAGCTAAGCATATGTTCTTTCTGATTTGTTTTGTTTTATCGCTGATTACACTATGTCACAGCCAATAAAGAAATATTTATTTATATAATAGTTTAAGCAGTGGTTTAAATTGAGCAAGTGACCATTGAAAAGACAATAACTATATCTAAAGATTGGTCATACATGCTGTCCATTTGAACATAATAGCTTGGAAAATATTCAGTGTCAAAAAAAAATTATAAAAAAACTAGAGTACGACTTATTATTGATGTTAAACAGCTTTAATTTCGGTACGGAAGTTTTTAGTAGAAGTAAAATTTGATTCCAGAGTCCCGTCACGTTGTGAAAGAGGAGTGAATGGGGTGGGAAATAGGGGGAGAGAGGTGGCACGCGAGCATCAGTGGCTTAAGAGTGACTAAACAGTTACCTTACAGTGACTAAACATCGACAAAAGAGTGACTAAACATGGACTTAGCAGTGGCTTAACAGTGACTGAACACAACAAAACAGTGACAAAAAAGTGACGAAATAGTGACTAAACAGTGACATAAGAGTGACAACACAGTAGCTAAACAATGACTTGACAGTGACTAAACAGTGACTTGACAGTGACTTAACAATGACTTGACAGTGTCTTGACAGTGACTTGACAGTGACTAAACAGTGACTTGACAGTGACTAAACAGTGACTTGACAGTGACTTGACAGTGACTAAACAGTGACAGTGACTTGACAGTGACTAAACAGTGACTTGACAGTGACTTGACAGTGACTTAACAGTGACTTGACAGTGACTAAACAGTGACTTGACAGTGACTAAACAGTGACTTGACAGTGACTAAACAGTGACTTGACAGTGTCTTGACAGTGACTAAACAGTGACTAAACAGTGACATGACAGTGACTAAACAGTGACTTGACAGTGACTTGACAGTGACTAAACAGTGACTTGACAGTGACTAAACAGTGACTTGACAGTGACTAAACAGTGACTTGACAGTGACTTGACAGTGACTTGACAGTGACTAAACAGTGACTTGACAGTGTCTTGACAGTGACTTACAGTGACTAAACAGTGACTTGACAGTGACTAAACAGTGACTTGACAATGACTAAACAGTGACTTGACAGTGACTAAACAGTGACTTGACAGTGTCTTGACAGTGACTAAACAGTGACTTGACAGTGTCTTACAGTGACTTGACAGTGACTAAACAGTGACTTGACAGTGACTTGACAGTGACTAAACAGTGACTAAACAGTGACTTACAGTGCACATTCTTACAGTGACTTGACAGTGACTAAACAGTGACTTGACAGTGACTAACAGTGACTTGACAGTGACTAAACAGTGACTTGACAGTGACTAACAGTGACTAACAGTGACTTGACAGTGACTAAACAGTGACTTGACAGTGACTAAACAGTGACTTGACAGTGACTTAACAGTGACTGACTAAACAGTGACTTGACAGTGACTAAACAGTGACTTGACAGTGACTTGACAGTGACTAAACAGTGACTTGACAGTGACTAAACAGTGACTTGACAGTGACTAAACAGTGACTTGACAGTGACTAAACAGTGACTTGACAGTGACTTGACAGTGACTAAACAGTGACTTGACAGTGACTAAACAGTGACTTGACAGTGACTAAACAGTGACTTGACAGTGACTTGACAGTGACTAAAATCAGTGACTAACAGTGACTAAACAGTGACTAAACAGTGACTTGACAGTGACTTGACAGTGACTAAACAGTGACTTGACAGTGACTAGACAGTGACTTGACAGTGACTTGACAGTGACTAAACAGTGACTTGACAATGACTAAACAGTGACTTGACAATGACTAAATAGTGACTTGACAGTGTCTTGACAGTGACTCATCAGTGACCTGCAAGTGACTAAACAGTGACTTGACAATGACTAAAGAATGACTTGACAGTGACTAAACAGTGACTTGACAGTGTCTTGACAGTGACTTTGTCTGTGTTTTGAATAAATGTCAGTTAGTCGGGTCAACAGATTTATAAGTATAGATTAGCAATAGAATTTCTATTGCTCGAAGTCTTTGTTTGTTTCTTTGGATGTTTCTATAAGCCAAATCGGAATATTGAGTATATCGAAATGCTAGAAATATCTCATTGACCTATTCATAGTTTTCGCTGGAGATTTTAACAGTGACATTTTGACAGAAAGTCATATTAGCTTTAAATTCTTACCTGATAATAGGTATCATTAAACTTCCTGGGCAATAAATTGGGATATAACCGTTGATACAGTTCGGCAGTGCCATGCAAATCCTCATAACCCTGACTGGTCAGATGCTCATCCATTTTTGTAGTAATGCTGCTATTTGCTTTCCACATTTGTATGCCTTCCAAATCCTTAGCGCATAAAGCATTTTTATCGGGTTTAGTGCGATAGTTTTTCACAATAAGATCGCGTAGCTGGAAGAGACACACTTTAAATAGAAAATCAAAATTTTCAACAATTTCTCAAACACTTACCTCCTCCAAACGAGTTTGATTTCCTATGGCCTTTTTATTGGGAAATCTGGTGCCATGTCTATGAAAGATCCATATTTTTTTGGCCTCACATCCGGGCACCTTAGATTGTTCTTCAATATTGGAACTCTTGATCAATTGATAGGCAGTTTTTCCACCGAATTGTCTGATCTGTGGACGTTCCGAATCAGTGCTAAAACAATAATCATCCAGGGCAGCAACCACCACCAGGGTCGTCAAAGGTAATAACAAAAGCCAATGCATTCTGATGAAACTATTCAAAAAAAAACAAAGTATAAGAAAAAAAAATATTTTCACAATCACAGCAACAAAGCGTTGGCTCGAAGCCAGTCTAGGGTTCCCAAACGTCAAAGCTAGCTTCTTAAATGATTGAGACATGTTCGGCTTTAATTTGATCTAAATTACCATTTACTTCAATTTCAATATTTGAAAATCATGCCACACCCATGGGATCTCCATATTAAAAAAAATCCGTTCTTAAGAAACTACTTTTCAAAAATTTCTCGTTATTTTTACCTTTAAAACTTCTATTTATCCGTCTTCATGACAAGCTAAACTCATCATATTATACAATTTTGCAAATTTTTGTAATTTTTTTGACCGGTTGGCCTACACCTCCCATTTCCAACGATTAAATCTTCACGATAATCTAAACTCATTGTGAAATTCGGAAAATTTTCGCGATTTTCTTTGGACCGATTGACTTTCATTGCCCTTCTTTTAGTTTCGATTCAATCTAGTAAAATATTATATATTGTAGACTTTGGAACTATTTGAAAATAGCCGCCAAATATGTACAGATATTATCGATATATTTAAGCGTTAAGATATTTTGATAAAAAGCCGATGGTCACACTGTAAATAAATAGTTGACGAGATCGAGGAGAAAAAGCCTAAAGACAGAGATGTTAAATGTTATGGACAGAACAAACCCACAAAAAGAAATCTGGAGGCGTCATCTTGTTGAAACCAGTCATTTTTGAAAAAGAACGGCCCAATAACCATTTAAGAGTTACTTTTAAAATGTGTTGAGGATTTTCAGAGTTCTGTTATGTTCCGTTCAACGTGAAATGAGCTTCTTTTAAATGCACGTTGAGTTTTCACAATTGACTTGTTTTGTTGAATGTAAATTTCAACAATCTGAGAGTGTACCATTTCATGGTAAAAATCTTATCCAAAATCGGTCATTATTTCTTAGCGAAGACTTATTAATTACACCCCTATAGTTAATCGTTCAAAGCTTAGTGGCCCGTCATCCCTTTATACTTCTCCAAAAGCAATATGAGCTCATGACATATAAAAAAATTTTATATCGGATGATCACATCTTATAACTTAGGATGTCAGAAAAAAAATTTTTTGCACTGGAATTTTCTGAAAGCTTATAGAGTAAAGTATTTTTGGGATTTTTTTTTTTAGATTTTTCGAAAGACGTTTAAATGTTGCTTAAATCGAATTTTCCCCAAAAATCGGGTTTCAGATGACTTTCAAAAGATCCCAAAATTATCAATTTCTTGGAATCAGTATTATAGCCCTCGAGCGCGCTTGTTGTTCTGATGTCGTCTTCAAACTTAGTGAAAATTTACGAAAAAATTTAATATATGATACCTAAATGAGCAAAAGCAAAGGCAAAACTTATGGTTTATGCTCATAAAAGTAAAATTTGGACATAATTCTTTAAAAATGTTGATTTGAAAACTAAGAAAATCGTGGTTATTGACCAAATTATAAGTAAAATTCAAAAACAGTAACCGATTATTGGGGAAAATTCAATTGGCACAACCTCTAAACGTCTTTCGAAAAATCTGAATAAAAAATCCCACAAATACTTTACTCTATAAACTTTCAAAAAATGTCGGTGTACATTTTTTTTTTTTATTTTGGGACACCCTATTATACATAGCTGTCATAGGACCTATTGGTCGGAAAATAGGCCTTTTTTGTTTTCATTGTAATTGTTCCTTAACTTTAACAATAGTAATATTATATGATGAAAAATTTTTCCAAATCGGATGACGATATCTTATGACTGCCATAGGACCGATCAGTCGGAAAATGGGTCTTAGTGAGAAAAACCTTTTTTGTTTTCAAGAATATTGCCCTTAAACACAGAACAAAGAAGTGAAACTTATTGAAAATTGCTATCTTGCAAAATTCGCGATTTCTTGACCTTTCGATCTTTACCATCCGTCAATTAACCCGTCCCCACGATAATCTAAATACAATCTACAGCTCCTATCAAATCTTTTGTTAATTGTTTAATTGTTTGATCTACACCTTCTATTTACCCGTCTTCCATTTCCAAACTTCTTTGGACGGTTCAATCTTCAAAATTTTGAAAATTTCGCGATTTTTGGTTCATAAAATTTTGGAAATTTCGCTATTTTTTCGACCGTTTGATCGAGAACTCCTATTTACCGTACTCAAATGAAAACTTTTCAAATTTTGCGGTTCTTAGTCTGTACCTTTTAAATACGCGTCTTCAATTGCCATCTATACAATCTTCATAGTACTTTAGGTACTCTAAAAATTTAGCAAATTTCGCGATTTTTACCAGGGGCCTTCAGAACACATTTGCTTGTTTTGACATTGCGTGTGTGTGTGTAGCCAGGCGCATTTAGCACTTTTTTGTTGCTGCAAAGAGAGCAGACCAACTTGTACATTGTAGGTGTGTCGACGTCGCTGCCGCAGAGCAGTATTGTACACACAGAAGATACGGACTCTACCTTCTATTTACCAACTTCTGCATTGTCTTCTAATCTTTAAGCGCTTTAATAAATAGTCTTATAATAATTTTGCAAATTTCGCGGTTGTTTGGACCATTTTATTGAAAGCTATATAGACTATATTCAACTCCAGGTTAACAACTATTTGTGTGCCAAGTTTCATCCGAAGCCATTTGTGCGTGAAAGCGCTCTAATAATAATTTTGCAAATTTCGCCGTTGTTTGGACCATTCTCAGACTTGTGAAAATCTTGTGAAGGACAAAACATCCCAACATACTTTCAATTATATATACGATAATTTGTGTATAATGTAAAAGATAATGCAGTTGAACTCTAGAGGAGAGCCATTTAAAAAAATTAATTTTCGCACCATTTCAAAATTTAAATTTGAATTAATTCCACCCAAATTTACCAAATCTCCCACTGTGCAGCGCTTGCCATTCAAAGAAGAAACAAAAAGAACAAAATAAAGAAAAAAATGCACGCAGAAGTTTTTTAAACTAACTGCTTTCGTGGGCAGTATTTACAAGGAGAATTAAGCGCTCCAATGGAGCGCTTTTGTAGTGCACGTAGTTGAGCGCTTCGAACAAATTTGCTGGGTAGGGATGCAAACTTAACTTAAATGAACATAGCCCTTAGCACCTATACTCCTATTCCTACATATATATATATAGATTTGAGGTTTAAAAAAGTCTTAAGAAATTTTATCCAAATCGAATGACCATATCATAGAGCTACCATAGGACTGATCGTTCGAGAATAGATCACTAAGTTCACAAGAATAGCGTCGGAAAAACTTGAAACTTGGTTTATAAGTAAGTGGTAAAGTAAGCGAAACTGTTTTCACGATTTTGGAAAGTCCGTCAAAATTTTTTTTTTATCCGATTGGCTTGAAACTCGGTTTGTAAGGATACAATACGAAATAATTTGAAAGGTTTTGAAAACAAAACTTAGTTCAATCAACTTACTAGACTCCACTAAAAATTCTTTAACACACACAAACCTTTTTCAAATGCAATTTGGTTGAATTTTTTGTACCGACTTGTACGTTATTCAACGATTGGCTGTAACTTCAATACGCACACACAGAACCGTTCGCTTTGGGGTTCGAAATGAAACTGAAATTGTACAACTTAAAAACCTTTAATGGTCAACTTTTGCGCTGTCGATCTCTGGTTCTAAAGCGCCAAATACCCCACACAAGTTTCTGCACAAAACGCTTAGTGTGACTCACACACCCATGTGTGGTGTAATTGGTCCATTGGGTTTTTTTGCTCTCGCATGGGAGCGCTGGGAATACTCAGGATCAGAAATGAAAACAGATAAGAGTTAGTGTTTTTTTTTCCATGGGATCGCCATGGGGGGATGAAAATTTTTTTTAAGACCGTACCTAAGTGCTAAATACATCCACTCATAACTACACGCCTCATACCCCACGGGATCACCGTTAAGTATTACTTTGCGGGGATGCGTTGACTATTTAAGGCTCTGGATGTCTATAATGAGCTCGCGTATGGTTCTCCAGTTTGCTTCTGTCTCTACCATGTAGATGAAAAGGTCCTCGATGGCTCCTGAATCTTACACACTCGTATAATACGTGGTGCGGATTCTCATTCTCATTTGGACAGGTCGGACATTCCGTCGTGTCTTCGTGCTTGAACCGGTGCACAGTGCGGGGAAATGACACACCTTCGTCCAAATTTTGCAGAGACGAAATTAATTCCAAAGTAAATGAGATAATCGCAATCTGCAACAAAATAATATAACAAAAATATGTAAATTAAATTTTTTTTATTTTTTAAATTTAAAAACAAAAATTTTTTTCAAAATTTCAAAAAGATTAAACAACTTTTTTAAGGTCTGAATTAAAGAAATGAAAAAAAATTAATAATAAAATAATAAAATTAATAAAAAAATTAATAATAATTTTTTTTTTTAATTTTAAAGATTAAGTTACATTTTTTTTTTAATTTTTCGTTAAGTACGTTTACATTTTAAGCCAAACCTCGCCTCAGAAACGTTAAATGGAGTCAAACAAGGTATGAATCGAAAGGTTATTGAATTTCCAACAATCGCGTAAAACAAAAAAATAATGTTTTGCTCTTAAACTATCAAAATTTCTTTTTTAATCATTTATAAAAAAAATATTAATAAAATAGCACAAAATTATTTTTTTTTTCTTTTGAAGAATCGCACTTTTTCAAAGAAAATTAGGTATTGGTGATAAAAATCTATGGATGAACACAGAATGAATCTTCGATGATCGCAATACATAATAGCTAGGAAGAATACCTGCGTTTTGAGCAAGCCCATTGGTAAAATCAGCTCACTACAGGTTTTGTTATTTAACACTGTATCAAAAAATAGTTTCTCAAAGCCAAAAACTTCTTTGTGGGGATATCTTCGTTGAGCCAAACTAAAAACAGATTTAATGTTGATGATGACATGGCGCTCAAAAAGTATTTTGTGTTTGATAGCTCACAGCTGTTCTGATACATGATACAACTATATAAGGTAAGGTGCTCTCTGAGAGAGCTCTCTTTTCGGGACTCCAAGTTTTCATTGTGTTGTTGTCATTTGATTGAAAAGGTTGTGTGCGCACGATTTTTTTTTGATTTGCCGACGGGATTTATTTATAATTTGTGAAAATGTCGAGCCAATACTGTTGCGTATGTCGATGTAAATCAGTGCCGAAGGCGAAGTCAGACGTGTTTTTATGCAAACGCGAGGCGAACTCTTGATCGTGTAAATCGGTGTGCACTGAATGGCAAGTAAAACGACTGTGGTCTGGAGAGAGCTCTCCTGTTCACCAACACAAGTACACTATTCTGTCCTCTCCATTTGGCCGGCACTCATGTAAAGCAGGGTTCCCCAAGAAGAGAGCGCGAAAATGTGACAGTGTTTCTCTCTAATACACTGTGAAGCATGACTTCGGCAAGAATTCGGTGTGAATTGGCGAGTCTGTTCGTGCCCCAGGGGCATGACATTGAGTCGTGCTCCAAAAGATGAAGAAAGAAGAAAAGTCTGGTCACTTTCACAAAATAGTAAAATTTGCATTTGAAGCAGTGACTTTTATTCAACAGAAGGCGATAAAAATAATCGGAGTCTTCTGTTAAAAAGTGCCAACCGAATACCAATATTATTTATTTATGCATATACTATATGTTTGTAAGTCTGAGGGTGCTTTGATTTTTGTTTTATTCTCTCTATCTCTCGATTTTAGCAAAAGCTGTCTGTACTCGATAAACTCTGAATGCCATACCTTATATAGTTGTATCATGTTCTGATATATATCAGAATGCTTCTAGATTAAATTTTATAAGCTAATCAAAGTATCGGTAATCGATAAATAAAAAAAAATTACCGCTATTTCAAATTTAAAAAATTGAATTTTGACGCTCTAAAATGGCCGTTTCGCCCATTGTGCGGTGTGGCTATTCTCTATATCCTCCATGACCAGTGAAAAACTGACTCCACCTAGGAAATATAATTCCCCCAGCTATTCTTTACCCGTTCCTTTTATGCGTATATGAAGGCAATGGGTAACTTTTACCAGAACTTACCAATTTTTCTACTCGTGCCCCTCCTGGGCCTGAGACGATGGCTCATACTCTCGGGCTTTCGCGTTAAAATGCCAAAGACAAATTCCTTGGGTTGCAAACTTTCTGTATCTAGAAACGCCAAAGTTTTCATTTAGTCCCAAGAATTAAATTGAAGGAATGAAGAAGTTGTCCCTCCATCTACCGCCCTAACCCAATAGCCTAGTTCCCCTAACACATATATGTACATTCGCCCATCATACATCTCATAGGATATATTTTATGGTTACTACTTTCTGGAAAAATGTTGTGATTCGACCTGGAAATTCTATATTTTCGCTATTTTTCGTTGGTTAACCTTGACTTGTGTGTTCAAAATCTAGCAGTTAAAAAACCTCAGTTATTGTTGCCGTTCACTTTTCCTCCAGTGTAATCACCAAAATTTGAGAATAAACACATGTATAGTACATATATGTGACTGTGGAGCCAGGCTATAAAATATTCATACAAGTTTTTTTTTTTTAATTTTATTATCGGGTTAGTTTCAGAAATCTCTAGAGATTTTCATTTGTTTATGGGTTTCTTTAGCGAGCTGTTGCTTGCTTGCAGGGCTATATCGACTCGGCTGTTGATGCTGATCAAGCATATATATACAGGGTGGTCCATCTAGTGTTTGGAATTTGAACTATTCATAATTTGACTTTAAAAACGTCACATGTCATTCGGAAACTAATATTTAGTAAAAACTTTGACATTTACGAAATGGGTCGCTATTCGCTTGAAGAAAGTTGGGCAATATTAAAAACATGTTTTTCAAAGTGGTCAGTCCTTGACTCAAACTGTGCGAAATTTGGAAAAAAAACATTTAATAAAATAAAATCAATTCGTGAAGCGAATGTGAAATTTGTCAAAATTGAATTCCAATTTTTAAATGGACCACCCTGTACGATTAACGAATATAAAAATGGCTCGAGGTTTCTTTGAATGCTTAAAACTCATAATTCTTGTGATTATCCAAATCTCTAGAGATTTCTGTGTTACCCCCGATAAAAACCTTATCGAAACGAGCCAAAAAAAAACCCATAATAATAATTAATTTTGAGCCTAGCAGGCTGGATAACAGCAAATTTTATCGCTTCTAATAATAATAAAATGAAAGCTCCTTGCGATAAGAACAGTATTCCAAACCCATTTCATAATGAATAACTCTGCACAGAGTGAAAAACGTACGGTTTTTAAACATTCTGATTCAAGTTGATGCCCATTCAAAAGCACGTTTGACTTCTTCGTGCTCCAACATTTCGATTCTGAGAACACCGACCAATGTAACCATGACCACTTTTTTTTTAATTTTCTAGTCAGTGAAAAAAAAAAATTGTTACGTAATAATGGGTATTGTCTCCACGCTTTGAAATAACTTCAGTCATACATTGAAAGAACCCATTTTTCAATTAATGTCTTTCTAAGCTCGGCCAAATTTTCAAAATGGTGCCCATTCCAACATATAAACTTTCCCCGAAAGTAGTCCCCAAAACATTCTCGATTGTGTTTAAGTCGGGACCAGATACAAACCTCTAAAAAAGATCTAATTTTGGGACCATCTTCGCGCACACCTTGCGCATGTTCAAATGCACCGTCACAATGTCATGTACCACAGATTTTGGTAAATTTAATTATCTGGGCAATTAAACGAATACTTAGTCGACGGTCTGATTTCAAAACTTTGCGCACACGAGTCACATTGTCGGTGTTTGTCGAAATCGAAGGTCTTCCAGCACGGTCTTCATCGGCGACCTCTTCCCGGCGCTTCAAAAAGGTCTGGTGCCACCGAAACACATCACTTCTTGCTAAAGCAACATCTGGGTAAGCCTGCTTGATCATATCAAACGTCTCTGTCGCAGATTTACCGACTTTCACACTGAACTAGGCTATAAAATAATCATAAAAGTTTTTTTTTTTTTAATTTTTTGTGATTATTAAATTTTATTGCTAAAGAAATCTCTAGAGATTTTCATATGTTTATGCGATTTTTGACCGAGCTGTTTTTTATCAAAGTTTGACATCTGGCTAGCTCTGGCTAGGTTTCTTTTTTTTAATTAATTTTTAAAATTTCCGGATTTGTTCTACAAATATGTGAAATCTTTTCGTCAAATGTCAAATAAATAAAATAACATTACAATTTTTGTGCGATTTAACCACAGAGCTTAAAAGCAATAGCAAAATACAAATGACGTGTTCAACACTTTATATACCCTTGACGAGGGTACATTAAAATTGTCCGGATGTTTGTAACGCACAGAAGGAAACATCTCCGACCACATAAAGTATATATATTCTTGATCAGCATGACGGGCTGAGTTGATATAGCCATGTCCGTCTGTTTCTATGCTATCTCCACCGTCAGTTTTAAAGCTATCTCAACCAAACTTTGCACGAAGTCTTTTGGTACAAATACGCTGCACATTTGTCGGAACCGGCCGGATCGGATGACTATAGCATATAGCTGCCATAGGAACGATCGGTTGAAAAAGTAGTTTTAGTGAGAAAAACTTTTTTGTTTTTCAATGCTATCGCTCCCAACCCTCGTATTTATAAGTTTTCTATGATTTCACATAATTTCACCGAGATTTATCAAAATCGGACAACTATATAGTATAGCTGCCATACAAAAGATATATCTGAAAAAAAGTCTTAGTAAGAAAAGCTTTTTTGTTTTCAATGCTATCGCTCCCAAACTTGGTACAGATCAATATTATATACTACCAAACAATTTTGTCAAGTTTGATTCAAATCGGATGACTATAGCATATAGCTGCTATAGGAACGATCGGTCCAAAATGTAGTTCTACTGAGAAAAACTTTTTTGATGAATATATCGTATAGCCATATATCAAACTGGCAGCATATATCATGCTCCAAGGGTATATAAACTTCGGTACAGCCGAAGTTAGGTTCCCTCTATTTTTTTATTGAAATTATGTTATACTTGAAGGTAAAATTTTGAAATTTGCCTTACACATCGCAAAGTTTTCAATGATTACACTAATTTACAAAAATAAAAAAAATAAATGACCCATTTCATTTTTAAACGCATAGAAAAATATAAAAAATCAAAAAAAAATTTCTTTTTTTTTTTTCTACTTAAGAATCGCATTTTACGAAGAAAATAAGTGGTGATATACCTCAGTGCAATAAGTATATGTGCAAATATGTTTTCGTTTCTCTCTTCCTCAATAGTAACAGAACATATGTTCTAGGTATGCAAAAGTCTTTTGTTGTTATCTATTTTTAGAATGCTTTTGCATAATTCTTCTTTGGTCATCATTCTTAGTACCGTTATCACACATTTGAGTGGCGAGATTTGATTTTCTTAGGAAATAAGTTTATGTGCAAAAAACCAATTAGTGTGCATTTAATGGTCGGCGTGCAACAAATTGGATGTGTTTTGATAAAAATGAAAAGTTGAGAGTAAATTAAGTAGTTGTTGCAGAAACACAAAAAAAATTTTTAATTTTCCTAAGAATGCCGCGTGGAACACATTTATCAGCTGAGGAACGCGGACGAATCCAAGGATTGAACGAAGGTGGGGCTACCATCACTGAAATAGCTTCCAGAGTGTCTCGACACAGAAATACGATAGCTAATTTCTTAAAAAATCCAAGCTCCTATGGTCAGATTAAACGCAGTGGCAGACCGAGCCACATCGACGATAGGTGCAAGCGTGAGATTAAGCGCCTGGCTGTAAACAATCAAATGTCTTGTACAGGCATTAAACGTCATTTAGAGCTCAATGTCGGTAGAAGACGGATCCATCAAATTTTAACTGAAAATTGTAACCTTAAACATAGTTCCCGGGTGGCTGTACCGATGCTATTGCCACGCCATCTTAAGGCTCGTTTGGCGTTTGCTGACAGGTACAAATTTTGGACCGAAGAATTCCGAAACGTTATTTTTTCGGATGAAAAAAAGTTTAATCTTGATGGTCCTGATGGCTGTCATAAGTATTGGCGTGACTTAAGAAAACCAAGAGAAACTCGCCATAAGAGGAATCACGGCGGTGGATCACTGATGATTTGGGCCTGTTTCGGATATGCAGGAAAGTCTCGGCTATGTTTTATTCCAATAAGAACAAACTCAGAAATCTATATTCAATTGCTGGAGAGTGAATTAATAGATTTTGCAGACGATCTTTACGAAGATAGATGGATTTTTCAACAGGACAACGCTCCAATCCACACATCAAAAGCCACAAAGGCTTATTTTTCTTCAAGAAAAATACCTGTACTGGAGTGGCCGGCTATCAGTCCTGACTTGAACCCAATTGAGGACCTCTGGGGTATCCTCTCAGCCAGGATTTATAAAGGTGGGAGGCAGTTCGACTCAATTAAGCATTTAAAGTACGCTTTGCTTGCAGAATGGGAGTTAATAAGCAATGAAACTCTCCAAAATCTGGCAGATTCCATGCCAAACCGCCTTGCAAAAGTCTTAGAGGCAAAAGGAAAGCACATTAACTATTAAAGTTGATCAAAAGTTTGAACTTAATACAAAATTTTAAGAACTATATAAAATGCACATATACTTATTTCCTAAGAATGAAATACATTTGTTAAATAATAATTTTTTGTTAATAAATATTGAAGTACTGTAAGGCAGTTCTTAGTTACTGGCTCTAGAGCTATAAGTAAAAATATACTTGGCTTGAATCGTTTGGTTTAAAACAAGGTTTTTCCAAAAATGTTAATGCACATATACTTATTGCACTGAGGTATTCTCGGTGTTGGTTAGCAATATGGTATCGTTCCCATTTTGCGCCGTTGGGATAATAACAGGAGAGCAGCGGAGGGAAATAAGCAGTCATGCAATATGCCCCAGTTGTATAGGGCATGTGAATAGGTTGCCTGTGTATTTCCCCATGACCAATTTGTAGCCGGCACCGAATGGCTGTGCCGTCTGCCGCGTCGCAAGGTCTTGAAAGCATTTGTCTTTGCTTCGCCTGATGAGATCGCGGAGTATTTTCCGCTTAGCCCTGAATAGATCAGCGTATTTGGCTGTGAGATGTATTTTCTCTGTGACCTCTGGCTTCGTCTTCTGGCTGCACAGCACTCCTTCCTGGCTTTGGCGATTTCCTCGTTCCACCACGGCACTGATCGGTGTCTCTGCCCTCCTCTAGAAGATTTCGCCATCGACGCATCGCAAGCTATCGTAATGGCCTTCGATATGTCTTCAGCGCAGCGATTGGCATCCCCAGTTGAGTTGAGTTCTCTAACCTTGCAGAGGAGCATGCTCACGTTTAGGGACTACGATTTATAGCTCGCACGCTGCTTTGAGTGCGTGGTTGTTGAGGGCCGGTATAGCGATTTGGGTAATAACCGCAAGGTGGTCGCTTGGGTGTAGAGTTCGGTACGTGCCTGAAGAACTACGGCAGAGTTCAGGGCTTCCAAAGGTCGGGTCTATAATGGACTCCTGCCTGCCTTGCTGTATGTGCTCTTCGAGCCGGTGTTCAGAAGGCAGACGTTTAGTGTCGCGAAGGCGTCCGGTAAGCCTGCTCCTCTGGGTGTTGTTCTACTACTACCCCACTCACTAGCCCACGCATTGAAGTCCCCACCAATGATAACGGGGGATCTGTCTCGTGCATCACTTGCTATATTTCCGATTATCGTTCTGAACTGTTCGGTCGGTATGCCGGGGCGTGTAGCAGCTATAAATGAAGACCCTCCCGCATTTGGCTCTAACTGTCCCCGTTCCGCGATTCGTTGGGTGAGCTGAGTTGGCGGCTGTCCGCAGCTCCAGATTGTGCTCCACCATGGTCCTTTGGTGCCATACTCCTTCATGATTGGCTTTGTATGGTTCACTGAGAATAGCGAAATCCACACGTTGATCTAGAACTGTTTGTGCAAGCAAGTCCTGCGCCGCTCTGCAGTGGTTAGGTTGGGTTGTAGTAACCTAACCATTTTTGCTCGATTAAGTGCTCTTTGATATTCTAGGCAATTCCTGCTCAGAGTCGAGTGTTCGACCGCTTTTGCGCTTGCCCCCTTTCGCTCACAAAGAAGCATTTTGGCTTAATTGCTTGCACTGCTTATGCTTGTGCCCTACAGCGGCGCATCTGAAGCAAGCATCCCTAGTGGTTTTTGAGACGGCCTCTGTGCAGTTGCACCTGGAGGATGTGTGTCCAAAGCATCGCTTGGGTTCAATTCTACTTCTGATTCGGCAAACGACCCAGCCGAGGCTTGGTTGCAGGTTGAGCGTGGCTATTTGCGTTCCGCCATAGGCATTCCTTATAATTGGTATAGCCTCTGTCAGGTCGCCATCAACAGTAGCCAAAAGTGCAGCAATTACCTCTTCGCCTGTGGTCAGTTCATCCAGATCATGGATTTCTATCTGCACTGTCTCCTGGAGTGCTTTAACTTCTGGCCAGGGAGAATACATCGGATGGCAGTCTGCAGCTGCTGAGTTGCGGGATCTGAGGCCTTTGCATTTTAGCAGCATTCCTCCTGATGCTGTCTTCCTAATGCCTTGTGCCTTTCCCTTCGGGTCCTGTAGGGAAGGTGCAGACCACACCATTTTTAGCATGTCAGCGTAGGTGCGTACAATTTGGGGTGTTATTTCCTTTTGGGTGTTATTTCCTAAATAAAATTTCAAAATGAAATAAGTCCTCAAAGAAAAAATGAAATAAGACCGCAAAACTTATTTTTGGGGTGTATTTCCTGTTTTTATAAGGCCCCCCCCTCCAATTTTTAAATATGATTTTTTGGGGCGCCACAGACGAAAATTTGATACAAAAAAAATCGCGCGGTGTTTGTATTTCAAATTTTTTGAAATTGGGAACTTGGGGCCTCCTTTCATGCTTATTTTGAAGACATTCCCATGTTGCTGAGTTTGTAGAATAAAAGAGTTCTATGGAATTATTGAGTCAAACACTGCAGCTTTGAAATCGATCGAAGGCGTATAATGCTCTACCGCTGTCAATGTAGGTGCGGGCGATACTGCTCAGGCAGAATATGTTCGGCTGTTGAATATCCTTTGCGAAAACCGGCTTGGTATTCGCTCATTGAGCTTTCCCTTTCCACCCAAGATGTAAGTCTGCGAAGAAGAATTCTACCGAACTCCTCTGTAGTTTGCGGGATCACCGGGGTCACCTTTTTTGTAAGCCAAAGGGAATATTATAGTGCTCTTTAAATTTTCGGGAGTCTCGCCAGTTGAAAGATGCCGTTAGTTTTTCTCATGAACCTTTTAGATGAAAATCTTTATGAGCTCAGAGAAATTCTATCGTCTCCTGGGGCCTTTCGTAGCTTATTTGTTGCACTTCTTTTATTGTAATGTCATCGTCTAGGTCCGTATTTATAATATGTGGGGAAAGCAGAAGCTGGGTCTTATCACGGTGCCTTGAGGGTTTTAGTAGTGCGTCGAAGTATTGCGCCAGCTGAGATGCATCTAATGAAACTCTCGTCGTGAACGGGATGCCATTCATCTCACACAAAGGGTTCCAGTAGGTTTTACCATCTCTTATATAGCCCAGATTTCTGCGACAGATTTTGGTAATATTGAGATCGAGCTTTTATACATGTTGTCTTGAAATCACTCCTTTTTTTTTTTTTTTTTTTTTTATTTGCTTATAACCAGGAGCCAGCTCATCCGATCTTTATCATTTCTTCCGTCCGTCCGTCTGTCCGTATGAACAAACAGAGGTTTGACATGTATCAGGACAAATGCTTCTTATACTTGCAGGCAGATCAAGTTTATTTTCAATTTTGCCATAACCACTCCCGCCCTCGCAATTTTGAAAAAACGTCCACATCTCCCACAGTTTTGTAGATAGATGATTCGTACCTTCCTAGATAATTAATTATAAAAATCGGATGTGAGCGGTTCTTAAGTTATGAGAAAAGAACAAAAAATCCCCCTCCCCGCACCCCGCAATCAGCACACCGCAACCCAAAAGAGAGAGAGAGAAAAAAAAAAAACTTAGACATG
>JAEIFU010002915.1:0-35735 GCA_018904235.1 Lordiphosa stackelbergi
CAAAATCTCTTTAGTTGGATTTTCTTTATTTATAATTTTTGTCCATGAATTTCCATTAATATCAAACAATATTTGGAAATGGTCGATGAATATTTATTTCTTTTTTATAATCGCTTGCAATATCTCTGAGTAATTTCTTGCAAATCTCTTTGATTGGATTTTCTTTATTTATAATTTTTTTTTCCATTTATTTTCCATTAATATTTAACAATATTTGAGAATGGTCGATAGAATTTTATTGCTTTTTTTTATAATCGCTTGCAATATCTCTGAGCTAATTTCTTACCAAAATCTCTTTGGTTGGATTTCCTTTATTTATAATAATTTTTTCCTGCTTTTCTTACCAAAATCTCTTTTTGTTTCTTTTTTACATTTTTTACCCCATGTATTTCCATTAATATCAAACAATATTTGGAAATGGTCGATAGATTTTTATTTCTTTTTTTATAATCGCTTACAATATCTCTGAGCTAATTTCTTCCAAAATCTCTTTGGTTGGATTTTCTTTTATTTATAATAATTTTTTTTCCATGTATTTCCATTAATATCAAACAATATTTGGAAATGGTCGATAGATTTTATTTCTTTTTTTTATAATCGCTTACAATATCTCTGAGCTAATTTCTTCCAAAATCTCTTTGGTTGGATTTCTTTTTTTTATAATTTTTTTTTCCATGTATTTCCATTAATATCAAACAATATTTGGAAATGGTCGATAGATTTTTTATTTCTTTTTTTATAATCGCTTACAATATCTCTGAGCTAATTTCTTACCAAAATCTCTTTGGTTGGATTTTCTTTATTTATAATAATTTTTTTTTCCATGTATTTCCATTAATATCTAACAATATTTGGAAATGGTCGATAGATTTTTATTTCTTTTTTTATAATCGCTTACAATATCTCTGAGCTAATTTCTTACCAAAATCTCTTTGGTTGGATTTCTTTATTTATAATAATTTTTTTTTCCATGTATTTCCATTAATATCAAACAATATTTGGAAATGGTCGATAGATTTTTATTTCTTTTTTTTATAATCGCTTACAATATCTCTGAGCTAATTTCTTACCAAAATCTCTTTGATTGGATTTTCTTTATTTATAATAATTTTTTTCCATGTATTTCCATTAATATCAAACAATATTTGGAAATGGTCGATAGATTTTTATTTCTTTTTTTTATAATCGCTTACAATATCTCTGAGCTAATTTCTTGCAAAATCTCTTTGATTGGATTTTCTTTATTTATAATAATTTTTTTTCCATGTATTTCCATTAATATTTAACAATATTTGGAAATGGTCGATAGATTTTTATTTCTTTTTTTTATAATCGCTTGCAATATCTCTGAGCTAATTTCTTACCAAAATCTCTTTGGTTGGATTTCTTTATTTATAATAATTTTTTTTCCATGTATTTCCATTAATATCAAACAATATTTGGAAATGGTCGATAGATTTTTATTTCTTTTTTTTTATAATCGCTTACAATATCTCTGAGCTAATTTCTTACCAAAATCTCTTTGATTGGATTTTCTTTATTTATAATAATTTTTTTCCATGTATTTCCATTAATATCTAACAATATTTGGAAATGGTCGATAGATTTTTATTTCTTTTTTTTATTATCGCTTACAATATCTCTGAGCTAATTTCTTACCAAAATCTCTTTGGTTGGATTTCTTTATTTATAATAATTTTTTTTCCATGTATTTCCATTAATATTTCAAACAATATTTGGAAATGGTCGATAGATTTTTATTTCTTTTTTTTATAATCGCTTACAATATCTCTGAGCTAATTTCTTACCAAAATCTCTTTGATTGGATTTTCTTTATTTATAATAATTTTTTTTCCATGTATTTCCATTAATATTTAACAATATTTGGAAATGGTCGATAGATTTTTATTTCTTTTTTTTATAATCGCTTACAATATCTCTGAGCTAATTTCTTACCAAAATCTCTTTGATTGGATTTTCTTTATTTATAATAATTTTTTTTCCATGTATTTCCATTAATATCAAACAATATTTGGAAATGGTCGATAGATTTTTATTTCTTTTTTTTATAATCGCTTACAATATCTCTGAGCTAATTTCTTACCAAAATCTCTTTGATTGGATTTTCTTTATTTATAATAATTTTTTTTCCATGTATTTCCATTAATATCCAACAATATTTGGAAATGGTCTATAGATTTTTCTTATTTTTTAAGTTTGGAATTCGATTGCTTTCGCTGAACGTTTTTTTTTTCCTCAAGATTTTATTATAAAAATAAATCATATTTTTGACCTCGAGTCAGCTAAAACAATCCCAAACATATATATTGCAGAGGAGCGGCTTAACTGAAATCTATTGGATTACCTATAGTTCTTCTTTTAAGCGTTGAATTTCGTTTTTCTTTCTTCACTAAAAATGCAATCACTTTTATTCGGACAAATTCTCTTCAAAGCTCAGTAAAAGTTCATCCAAAACGATGAGAACCATCTTTGCTACATGATGTGAATATTCAATGATAGCCTTCGGCTGGTTTTGCCATTGCTTCAAAAGAATTGTTGGTACTGCACGTTTCACTAGACATATGTAGTTTCCTGGGTACGCCTAAGTTTCATGTGTAGAGAAAGAGAGGCAGTGACCGCTGTTAAAGGTAGTTTTGGTATTTCTATTCAAAGGCAATCGGGGTCCGATATTTGCGACTTGTGCTTTTGACCTTTAAGCCGCACTGTTTTATGTATATTATTTACTCAATCAATTCCTTTTTATCGAAATGTTCAGGAGTTTTTAAATTTCAAAATTCCAACCACTGCCTTTGCCAATTTTCATCTTCAGGAAATTTGAAAAATGTTTGATTGTTTTCCTTAATTCGCCAATTATATTTATTTTCACAACAAGGCACGGAACATTGCGTTTTGTAATTTTACGAAAGTGAAGCGAACGCAAACACAAATGAAAATAAGTAAAAATAATTGCAAACAATTTAAAATCAGAATAAAATTAAAAAATTACAATTCCCCATCCTAGACTCGTTTGTGCAATGACGTCAAAGGTTCACAAATTCATGCGCATGCGCACTGTAGCATTTGTTTGCACTACCTTGTTTTCATTGTATCATGAATTAGAAACATAACGTTTTATTATTCCTCTTTCGGCCGTCTTTTATTGAACGTTTGAGCTCTTTTTGTTTTGAGTGTCACTTTAAATAGCTTGATCAATTCCCAATTGAAGTGTAATCAAGTCAATTTCTGAAGAATTTTTATAATTTTCTTAATATTATGACCGGAAAACATAATTTTTTAGTTAAGAATCGCTTGAAATGATATTAAAAACTAGAAGGAAGCTAACTTCTACTCTACCGAAGTTTATATACCCTTGGAGCATTAATCAAAATGAATTTAATTATTTCAAACGACTACTAACACGCCGAAAATAGTGCTAAATCAAAGAGGCTCTAATCGACTTTTACAAAAAAAATATTTATTTCTGACTTAGGTAAAGAAAATTGCTTACTTGCTGCACTCAAGACTATTTTGAGCAAGCGAGTAAATGAAGTAACATTCTTAGGTTAATCAAGAAACACAATAGAATGGAAATTGTACTTAGAGACGAGATAGTGGCACAACTTAAAACCAAACTGAAACTAACTAAGACACTACTAAAGGAAAATATTAATATAATAACAAACGATCACAACAAAAAAAAAACTCACTTCAATAGACCCTCGGGACTCCACCGAAATTTTCCAAAAAATTAAAAAAAACTTCAAGCCATACACTGCCCTAGAATAAAATGAAATCAAAATACCAATAGACTCTGAACACTTACTAAGAAAGGCCAATATTGACAAAAATATAGTTGAAACGACACCACACTACTTCATTATCAGAGAACCAGATCTTATCCTCAACGCTATAGGCGCTTATTTGCAATCAGTTCACTCTGATTTTGAAAATCCGACTCACAATATTGTTGCCTTGAGCTTCATCAAATTTTTAGACATAAAAACTAGAATTAATGCTCAACAAGAAACGAAAACTACATTCAGCGAAAACAAGAAATCAAATATGCTAGATGACAAACAAGCGGGAAACTAATTCGCCACTCAAGACAACATCATCAACGTGTTCAAAAAGCTCCCGGCGAAACTCTCCTCTGGACTTGACGGCATTCCAAATATTGTTCTTAAAAATTTACCACTCACACAGGCTAAAACCATAATTATACCTAAAAAGGATAAGGATCCGACTTTTATAGGCAATTAACGCCCAATAAGTCTCTTGCCTAACATAAGTAAGGTTTTTGAAGCATGTGTTAACAACAATATAATCAGATTTTGCAATGAACACAATTTAATAAATGAAAAGCAATTTGGTTTCAAATATAAGCACTCTACTACACACGCTATCCAATGCCTTGTCTCATTTATCAACTGGAACTAGCAAAAGAAATACTGCACAGGTGTATGCCTCATTGATCTCGAAAAAGCTTTCGATGGAATATGGATTGAAGGTTTAATATTTAGATTGCTCCAATACGATTTACCAATTCACCTAATAATACTCATAACAATATGATAAGTAACAAAAAGAATTTGTTATCTCTAATGGACAGCTCAAAACCAGGGCATAATCCCCAAACGAATTTCGGTTCCGGTTCCGATACCGGTACGTTCCGAAATGAATGTTTCGGTTAAAGGTTCCATTTCGGTTTTCAATTAATTTCTGTTTTCGTTTTCGATACGGTACCGATATAAGTAATAGTTATTTTTAATACTGAAAAAACTAAATTCTGAAATAAATCTAAATTATTTTATTCCTGTTTAATAAATATAAATAAACGAATCAACACTCGTCGTCCGTCTGTCCGTCTGTCTGTTTCTACGCGAACTAGTCCCGCAGTTTTGAAGCTATCGAGCTGAAACTTTGCACGGAGTCTTCTTTTTACTGCACGCTGCCCAATATGTCGGAACCGACGGGATCGGATGACTAATTCTTGTAGCTGCCATACAAATGTTCGCTCGGAAAATGGGTTTTAGTGGGAGAAAACTGTTTTGTTCTCAATATCACCGCTCTCAGAAACACGGTCATGGGTAATATTGAATGTTTTTAAGCTGATCTGCGAAGCGATGTTTGTCGAAGTCGCTATCCGTTGAGACAAGCTTTTTCAATTGTACCGGCACATCAGTAACTAAACGTAAGATCTAATGATTACATTACATGCTCAATTACTTATAATTATTATATTATACTTTCGAAGTTAACGACTTTCAAGTTAGCGAATATTTATACGCCACTATACGGCATTCTTGTGATCTGTATTGCAGTGACATAATTGCATTAAATGTGGTTGAGTCCATGCACTTCTTAGCGGATTATTATATATTTTAACCAGGGAATTGTGTTGCACGCTTGCGTAGCTGGAACAGAAAGAACGCTACTTTTGAAATCGCACACATTTCTGGGACCTTTGTAGAGGAAGGATCAAAATCAATATGCCCCAACTTCGTCGGCATTCAAATGAACCAGAATTTGAACTCCAGTTCATTAAGCAGTGATTGATCAGCAAACGACAAACTTCGTGCAAAAATATTATGTGAAAGATCGATACAAGTATGTTTTTTGCTCAGTACTTAGCGTTACGTTAGACCTAGGGTCCAAAAATATTGCACATAAAAAGGGATTTCTCTCGCTTTTCTATTTCCTGAAAAACGATTTCGCAAGAGAGAACGAGTTTTTTTGATATTTCCAATTTGCAGTGAATCCAAATGGAATAAAAATGGCCCAAAACGAGATTTTTCGGCTTTAAGTTTAGTTGTGTCCGCCTCCGCTGATTCTAATATGCTCACAATTTCATGAGCTGAGTCCCACACTTTCCGGTTCAAAAGAAAGTCCTCATCTGCGTGCAAAAGAAAAGTTGAACGTCTTCCGCCAGCAAATATTTTGGTATCCTGTAGGTTGAGCTCCAACGCGTGGGGCAATCGATGGGTGCTTAAAATGTTATGATTCCTAAAAAAGTTTAAAGAAAATCTGGCATCGTGTAAAGGTTGTTTTATGATTGCTTTTTTGCATTACAAATGTCTGACTAAAACTACGATGCGCTCTGCAAAGGTAAAAAACCCGAAACTGTACCGGTACCAACGTTTCGGTTTCGTTCCGGTTATATCGGTTCCAGTAATAACGGTAAACGGTTTCGGTTCCCAAAAAAATTTGTTTTGATTTCGGTTCCGGTTCCTGGAAACGATTTGAAACGGTTTATTTCGGTTAACGGTTCCGGTATTATGCCCTGCTCAAAACTTTAAAATGGAAAATGTCCTACAACAAGGAACGGTGAACTCAACAAAACTATTCCACATATTTATTCTGGGCTTAATAAGTAAGATGGACAACATAATATAATTTGCTGATGATATCGCCATATACTAAGCAGACACCAACCTAAAGGGAATTAACTTGAATTTACAAAAAACCTATAATTGGATTGAAAGATACACAGTTAACTGGCAACTAAAAATTAATACGGAAAAATGTGAGACCATTCTTTTCAGACCACCAGTTAAAAAATTAAATCAAGACATAAGAAAAAATTGGAAAAACTTTGGCATTAAATCAAACACAAACGACAAATTAATTACAAACTATAGTACAGTTAAATACTTGGGTGTCCATTTGGACAAATTTCTGTATTTCAACACACACATTAATAACCAATTAGAACGAGCAACTTAAGCATTTTACATGTATAGAAATCTTTTCTACTCACAGTACATATCGGCTCGAGTTAAGATAATAATGTACCAATGCTTAATAAGGCCCATAATCACGTATGCAGCGCCTATCTGGTTCAACATTTCGCCATCCTATATGGAAAGGATCCGAATCTTCGAACGTAAATGCCTCAGAGCCTGTACTTCGCTCTACAGAACCCCACAAAGCGATTATACAAAGTTCTACTCAAACAGTTATTTGTATAACACAGCTAACGTTCACAGGATCGACAACTACCTAATCAACCTTATAAGGAGCCACATTCAAAAATGTTTGGATTGCGAAATTAACAACCTTATTAATGGACCATTCTACGTCAATGAGGAGTACATAAAGAAGACACTGGAACTAGGATTCATCCCACCAGAGGCCTTTACTTACCTGGACAAGCATCATCTAGTACAAAATGAAAATTGTGTGCCTATATTGTACCATAGATATCGCAGGGCTACAGACAAAACTATTAAAACATCTACACCAGAACAAACCGAATTCAGATTCGACACAAGTATATCTTCCAAAGACGTCACAACTTTAGAAATAATAAAATCCAAGAAGTTTTGGTGGCGACAGGATTAGCCTAAATATATATACGACACTTACTCTTAGTTCGTATCATTTGTTTTAACCTTTTATCTTATTATTAAAAATATATGTAATGTTTTTTGTAAAAATTTTTTCATTACACTTCTAAAATCGTTATCTTTGTATCATCTCGTTTGAACAAAATTTTCATAATAATTTTTTCTCTAAAAAGAATACTAGATATTTAAGTTAATCATAGACGCTGAGTGCTCGACGCGGGACATTGCATCTTAATTTAATCATATTCACATCTCTTGTTTATTTAGATTAAGCAATTAATTACAGAATTATATAAAATAAACAGAAAAAAAAGTAAATGAAGAAGACATTTATTTTAAGGCTCTTTTTCATTTACATTCAGACGAAGAGGTAAGTTCAAAAAAAGGCGATGGCGCAAACCACAACAATATCTGTGAATACTTACGTTTTCGTACAAACAAATTGTCATTGTAATAACACATATAAGAAAAGAAAAGCCAGGTAAAGATTTTAGTTAGCTGCGTTTTCTCTTTCTCGTTCGCTCTCTTTCCTTTGTGCCCATTAGCAACAGCGCCACGCAACATAAATAAGCAGCCAATTTTAGTATATATAAAATGTTCACAAATTTAGTAGTAGAGGAAAATCCGAAATTAACCGGTACTAATAAACGGTTTTGTCGATAAAGCTTATAGGGTTACGGTTAGAAGGAAAATAATTTTCTTTTCAAATTTTAAAATGTTTTTTAGTGATGAAACGTTGCGGTTTAATTGTCCGGTATAAATATTTGGAAAAGAAACGAAAACTGCAAAAGATGCAAAAAACTGTCAACCGATCGTAACCACACAGCGCTAGAACGATGCACGCCAACTTTTCCTATGTGAATTTGATTCGTGGAATTCGGTGGAATGAGAAGTAATTTCTTAATTAAGCCATCGTACAGTTGCTGGATATACATTAGGGGGGATATTTTATGTATGGAAAAATGTAAGGCATGACAAATTTAATTTTAAGTAGTTCGCGTAGACTTAGTTTGAAGTCAAAACATTTGTTCATAGTAGAAGTAGTACATTGTAGTAGTATTGATTTATTCATGAATTTTTATAATTTTTGTTAACAGAAAAATGCACACAGTGACTATTATAAATAAATCCTGGTATATTTCTGGGCATGCCAATTGAGGCCGTTAGCCCATACTTTCGTTAAGTGGTCCACAATACTCCATTTCCAGTTACTATACTTGACTTCCCCGGTCGTCCCGAGATATCAAATCGTTCACCTCGGGGAAATAACTATGTATGTGCCTTGCCTGCCGCTCGAACTCATTTTTTTCCATCGTCAATCTTCTGTAACAGCTCCATTTGTCATGCATCCCAAGCTCTGCTGTCATTTGTATATGTACTTATGTGGTGGTCACCTGCCAAACTATCCCGTTCATGGAAGAACTGTGATCGGTCTATCAAAAGTTGTTCAACTAGGATTTTTGGAAGCCGTGAAGAGTCCATCTGCATTGCTTTGCCTATATATTTAAAGTACCTATATATAATTGCCACAAAATATAAGTATCTCGGAGTATGTTTGTTTACGCCTACCCTTACTTTCAAGGAACATATATTGAGAAGAAACGCTGAGGCAAAAGCCAGTATCAACTGCTATTGGAGCCCCTTTTTGGCAAAAACCCAATGTAAGCATCAGAGCGAAGTGGAAACTATTTAACGCTGTTCAGAACTATGCCGCACAGGTATGGGGATACAGCTATTTCGAGGTGGTAAATAGTCTGCAGACATATATTTCTGAAGAAGTCCTTAGGCTGCCTCCGAATACCCCTGGATATGCCGTAGCCTTGGAGACCTGCGTGGATGATGAGCACCTCTATACCTTGCATTTACACCTTGGATACGTTGGAAAATCCGATTTTTGTATAGGGAGAGTCGACTGCCCCACTTTCTTACATCCGAAATAGTCAGGAAAAACGTTTTCTGGGCACAAGAGCTGGATAAGGTATGCGCTCCTCTCACTCTTAACTGGAAAGATGGTCTACGCTCCGCTCAAGATTGGAATAGAATGAGACTCAGTATAATGGAAGCTCTTAGACAGAAGACTCATGCGGAACGGATGACTCAAAAAGGATCCAGCCAAACAAGAATCTACAGATTCCTCGAGCATACAGCTGCCCTTAAACTACAGCATCTTGACACCTGTAATATCACATGGGTGATGATAGCGCGGCTTGACCTTATTACGTTGTCATCAAACACGTATAATAGATCGGTAAACGTACCATGCCCACTTTGTAATACCGGAGAAAATGAGGATTTGACTCACTTTTTAGGAAGATGTCCTTGCCTCAAGGATCACAGATGGGCGTCTCTGGGTAAACCATATCTTTCAAAGGAGGAGCTACGTGATATACTTGACGACAAATATAACGAGAATTGGGAAGGGCTAGTAAGATACTTAAAAAGGCGTTGGTTTATAGAAAGGAAATTTTAGAAATAATTTAGCATACAATAATACGCGGGCGCATTAGTCAAAGCCCCCACTGCTGAACGGTCTGATATCTTGGGAAGACCAGGGAAGTCAGGCGTAAAAAAAAATGTGCCTGGCCGACGGACGGTTCATGCAACCAAGTCGGTTATCATAAAAATAGTTCTTTAGTTTTTTTTCTTTGTCCACAATGTTATGCTCAATTTAGTTTAATTCACAATTTTATATGCTCATATTACCCCGCCCCCAACGTCATCCAATCCGCCCCTGATTAACGCGCTCCATCAAACAAACAGAAGCTATCGGGCCAAGATTTTTGTTGACTTTTTAATGATGCCTCGGTCGACTCCTTTGTTTGGCCATATATTATCAAGTAGGGCTCTTTATTTTTAAACGCATTTGCCGTACTGAAATTCCGCTCTGCCCACTGATTACAGACAACAACAACAATTGTTCAATGAGTCAAGATTGATTTTTTTTATTATTATTATTTTATTGTTTTTTTTTTTTGTTTTGTTTGTTTTGCTTGCTGCTTTTTGTAAAAAATTGATGCTTCTTTCTTTCGATTTAGTTTTAGACTACGTACATATATAGTATATAGTATGTAGGTTTTGTATATATCTGTATATTGCATTTACTTATATAATTGGCATACCACAAATATTCTCAGCTGATCAACATCATCCAATTATTCAATTGAAACTAACTAGAAAAAAGGCAGGAGGAAAATGGAAAATTAGGATACAATAAAATTTTACATGAAAATGGTTAAGACTCTAGTGTGTGAGGGGAGAGGTGTTTTTTCTTTCTGCGTTTTTCCATTTAGCAGTTCTCGAATAAGACCTAATATAAGAGCAAATAACCCAATCTACTTTGCAGTGAGTAGACAAAGTTTGACTTTACTCACTTTTGTTGCTTGTTCAGTTGTTCATTATTTATGGGTCACATATTTTATTCTACCATTTGTTCAATACTTAGTTTGATCAGTTTTTCTTAAGGCCTATCCTTAAGAGATAAATTTTTAGTTTGGACGATATTTCACATGGAGAAACATTTCATATAATAAGATAGCCTTTTCAAACGTATCAGTTTCAGCTGTACAAAATTGTTTCTATTCAGGATATATCACCAAACAAAATTTATCTTATCTCAGTATAGGCCTCTATCAGAGTAATATTTCCACCCGGAAATTGACAAAAATTTAGTACAGAAAAGTATGTGAACAACTGAACAAATAAGAACAAGTTTGAGAACATTTGAACAGAAAACGGAATTAAATTGATAGATTTTCAAACAAATTAGACCGGCCATTAAAAGACCTTATATGTTAGCACCTGATTAAAAAAGAGCAACAGATTATTATAAAAAACGGTTAACGTATCGACCGAAAGCAGGAATTTGGGATTCTGAATGTTTCAACGAATCATTAAAGTGTCAAATAAAACCAAAGAGTATCAAATATAGTACAAAAAATAAAAAGAATACTTTCATAATGGAATTTGGATATCTGAAACCATTTTACCGTGACTGACGAATCATTAATTCGCTCAATAAAACCAAAGAGTATCAAAAATACTAAAAATTAAGAAAGAATAAAGTGGGTACTTTCATTTTGGAGATCTCAAACCATTTTACCGTGACTGACGAATCATTAAATCGTAAAAGAAAAGACCGCTATATCAAAACTAGAGAAAAACAGTTACTACGTTTGTGCTAAACTCTGGTGCAATACTATAGCCGCACCTTGATTTTTCAGTGTACGCATAGAAAGAGTAGAGGTAGAAAAACTTTGCGATTACCGTTTGAAAGAGCGTTCAAAATGAGATAAAATAAGTGACAAACATCAACACTCTCAGTGCAAAAATTAACCGTTATATTTCATTTTCGTTTTGTGAGCGGTGCACTACTATAGCCGCACAATCTAATTTCTTATTCTGTGTTTTCTGGCGGCGATTTTATTTTAGTACACTTCGTTGAGTAACTATTTGTAATAGATTTGTAAATATGCCAAGTGGGCCAGTGCTGTCAGATGTCGAGAAAGGCCAAATTTTGGCGCTCAAAAGTGAGAATTGCTCATTTCGTGAAATTGTCTGAAAAATTGGACGATCCGACGAAGTTGTGCGAAATATTTGTAAAAACCGAAATGAATATGAAAAAAAAACACGGAGGACGTAAGCCGAAGATAAATCAGCGTGACCAGCGCCGATTACACTGTGCAGCACTAAAAAGTTGATACGGTCGACAACCCTGTCTGGTTTTGATCTGGTTAGCTGCCGTTTTCTAGTTATTGCACTTTGAAGTTTACGGCTTTTGATTTACATTTGCAACTCCATAACTCGTAAACTATTTGGAATTTCGCTTTGACGTCTGAAAGGAAGTTGCTGCTCTTGGATTGGTTTACAAAACATTTCTAAGTAGCAAGTCACAATAGTCACATCTTTAATCTCAAAATTACAAAAATGTCGTAAAATCAACATGTTTTTCCCACATTTTGTACTGTTTTATAACTTTGTCTTGAAAACTGTAACGAATTTGACTAAGCAATGAAGGACAAAAACGTAGCTTAGACTTAAATAAACAAACGATTGGAACATACCAACTTAATTCGATAGGTCCTTCATATTGTTATGGCCCCTTAAGCATGTATAATTTCAACCAAAACTCGATAAACCACAATTTTTGGTGGCAATTGGCTGACACAGTCAAAAATTTCGGTTGTTTTGTATTATATGAATAAAACAGTGAAATAATATGACTTAAAAATTTTAACTAAAAAAATTGGATTTTTTTACTATTTTACTGAAAATATTGTTTTTTTTTTTTTAGAGTTTTTATGACAGTTTTACATGCTTTCTGCCTATTAACTATATGAAAGAGTAATTAAATGAAGTTTGTTCGTACTAACGGATTGTTTATTTTGATCTTAGCTACAACTTCGTACTGTATTACTTGTCCAAATTTGTAACGAGTTTCAAGATATAGTTGAAAAACTGTAAAAAAGTGGTAAAAACTTTGTTTTATTGGACAACTTTTGTATTTTTGAGTATGAAGCTGTAATTTTTTTGATTTGCTACAAAGGAATGTTTTTGTAGGCCAAGCCAAGAGCAACTACTTTGCTCAAGACATAAAAGCAAAATTCAATATAGTTTACGAGATATGGAAACGTTAACCCTACTCTGAAGCTGAAAAGTTCAAAGGTCAATAAAAAGAAAACGGCAGCTAATCAGAGCAAACCCAGACAGGGTTTTTATACTACCATCATACCCTTTCAAAATATTTTGGTCTCGACCGTATCAACTTTTTTGAGTTGAAAAATGTGTCACAGTGTTATTGAGTGCTGCAAGTAATTCATTAAAGAACTCTAATGAATTAGAGGATGAATGTGGCCTAAAAGTGTCTCGGTGGACCGTTGCACGGGCTTTTAAGAAGTCTGAAAACATAGTGCGACAAAAATTGAAGGTGGCACCAAGGCTACTGGACCACCATAAGGAAGCCCGGGTGAAATTCGCCAGAGATAACATGGGAACTAACTGGACAAAAGTAAATAGTTTTAATAAAGCAATGCAAATATTAATTTATCTTTCTAGATCATTTTCTCGGATGAGAAAAAGTTTAATTTGGACGGTCCTGATAGGTTTTCGCACTATTAGAGGGATTTGAGGAAGGAACCCCTATACTTTTCTAAGAGAAATTTTGGAGGAGGATCATTGATGGTTTGGGCTGCGTTCTGCGAGTCTGGATGCTTGGAGCTGGCATTTCCAAGCACTCATATCAACTCAAGGCAGTACGAGGACATTTTTCAAATGAATTTATTGCCTTTTTTCCCGGTCGAAAGCGTCTAAAGCTCATTTTCCAAAAGGACAACGCATAAATGCACGGCTTGAATGCAATAATGTTCGGTTTTTGGAGTGGCCCGCGTGCTCCACGGACATGAATCCGATAGAAAACCATGGAGCGTTGCTGGTCCGAAGGATTTTTGCTCAAAGCCTTAAGTACAATAGTACTAAGGACCTCAAACTGGCAATAATTAATGCATGAGAAGAACTGTCCCTTAGTGATTTAAAAAACCTCGTAGACAGTATGCCGAATAGGATCCATGAGTTAATTAGTGCTAAAGGAGTTTACACTCATTATTAAAGTGAAAATCGTTAAATTATTGTCTGTGCTTCTTTTTAAAAATTTTTGGCCTGCGGCGCATTCTCAATTCTTCACGAACATATACTATATAATTTTTTTAAGAACTTTGGAGTAGGGGTAACTCTACTCTACTACTCTTTCAACTGTCTCGACATTTGAAGAATTGGACTGCAATTCGGACATTGAAGAGGCAGATCAGGACAACGAGTTTATTCATACTCAAATGATGTATGTGGTAAAATGCATAATTTGTATGGAAAATGCGCGGGATATACTAATTCAGCCATGCAATCATTTCAAAATTTGTTCTGAATGCTTAAATAAATTGGTAGAAAAGGCCAAAAAGAACAATTCGCAATTGCTCTGCCCCTATTGCAGACAAATTGTTGAAAATGAAATGAAATATTATCAACTCCACAGCTGACTAAGCGGACGCTGTGCCTTTTTTCCCTGAAGACGAATCCCGAAGGGGTTTGAAATATATTGGAAAAACAAAAACTCGTGTTTGTTTGTTTGTTTTTAATAAGCACGTAAAAAACATTGACCTCGAGCCAGCTAAAAAAAAATCCCAAATAGTTGAAAATAACCTTAAAATATTTCAATAAATAAAATATGAGTTTCCTTTGAACAAGTGTATACAAAATATACTCAGAATTTGTTTTTTCTTTTCGGGCGGAAAGTGTTATAAAGCCCGAACAAAGTGACATAGTGACCCGCGGGCGTTATGACACTTTCAAAAGTGAAATAAAGCCCGCGGGCGCTATGTCACTGTTAAGAGCGACATAACGCTCGCGGGCGTTATGTCAGCGGGCGTTATTACATGCACCCGAATAAAAATATATTAATTCGAAAACATTTTTCTATAAATTATTTAATTTAATAAAGTACGGCTATAGTAGTGCACCGCTCACAAAAAAAAGGAAAATGAAACATAAGGGTTAATTTTTGCACTGAGAGTGTTGATGTTTGTCACTTATTTTCTCTCATTTTGAACGCTCTTTCAAATGGTAATCGCAAAGTTTTTCTACCTTTACTCTTTCTATGCGTAAGCTGAAAAATAATGGTGCGGCTATAGTATTGCACCAGAGTTTATGCTCATTTCGCAAAATCATTTCATGAAATGGGTCTGAAAGTGCATCATGAATTTGATTTATATGAATTCGCCGTCAATTCATGAAATACCGAGGCGCAGACAACTTAAGTTGCGTTGGTGTTGCCAGATCTTTTGTTTTCTTATATGTGCGCTGGTCATTTTGTAAATTTAGAAAAGCTGCATGAACAAGAACAAATTTGATTTAGCAAATTGAAGAAATTGTGAATTTCGTAGCATAAACGTAGTAAATGAAGCAGGTACTTCCATTTTATGGTCAATAAGTTGTTAGGCTCTATGTGATATAGCTCTTATATTGCTAGTAGACGAGAGGTCTTTTACACCAATTGCCAGTAGCTGATTAAATTCATAAACTTTTTAAGGGTTCACTCGTTACTTTTGGTTTCCGAATATGAATTATCCGCTATAAGACACAGTATAAGAGTTATATAAGAGCTATTTAACACCACCCATTTGAAAAAAAAGTTGATACTTCCATTTTATGATCAATCCATTGCTAGCTTTTGGGTTATAAAGCTCTTATATTGTTTTTATACAAGGTCTGATACACCAATTGTGAGTGCCTGGTCAAATTTATATTCATTAAATTTATTCATTTAATTACATTATAATTTTGGTTTCCGAATATCTAAGTTCCACTATAAAACACAGTATAAGAGTCATAAAGGAGCTATTTGACACAACTGTTATGGTACTTCCATTTTAGGGTCAATCCGTGGCGGTATAGTTGTTGTACTTGGCAAGGCTTGGTGTTATAAAGCTCTTATATTATGCTTATACTAGGTCTTATACACGAATCGCTAGTAGCTGGCTAAATTTATAAACGATTTAAGTATTGATACTCCAGAGCAAGGTGAATTTACTATGAAGGTGACGTACTCAGCACAGCCTGATCTCATTCGAGGGGCCTTATTTGTTTGCTATCTTTTTCTGGCATATGTCTTTCAGAGCAGCTGTCATCTGTCATCCGCGCTCCAGAGTTCATTAAATTACATTGAACAATTCCATTATAAGACTCAGTACAATAGTCATATAAGAGCTATTTGCCTGTGTGAAGCAACTGAACTAAAAAGTTAAGTGAGCAGCTCTTTATTGTTCACTCACTCATAGTGTAAAAAAACGCAGAGTGTAGATACAGTCACAATTTAGTTGTTTTGTTGTCTTTTATGCTTAGATTTAAAACTAACTTGGTTAGCACAACATTTTCTTTCTCTCTCTCTCTATATGTATGTATCTGTCTTGCTCTAAGCTGTGAAAAATAAACCGAAAATACTAATTTAAGTTGTTGAGTTGCCAGGAATTACAATAGAGTGGGGTCATATAGCTCTTTTAGTTATCTTATACTGGGTCTTATAAGCAGACCCAAAAAAGAAAAACATATTTCTGTTTGTTTTCGTTTACAAAAATCTCAATACACTTCACGCGCATTACATACATGTATATTTAGGGAGGGGGAAAAAAATATATATATATATATTAATAATAATTACAATTAGTTTATAGAAATATTACATAATTTAGGCGGCAATACTACATTTCACACTTTGAGCATGAAACTGACAAAAACACACAAGACAAATTTATACGAATCAAAGAATAAAGCAGCTTAGTAGGGGTTGTGTGTGTGTGTGTGTGTGTGTGTGTGAAGGGTTTGTGATTACTTTTTTGTGCATAAGAAGCAATTGGGATGAACTAACCGCTGGTGGTGGACCCAAAAAATCTAACACACACAACAAACTTCAGAATCCAACTTAATTACTAGGCAAAATGATGCTATTGTTCATCTTCAACTCCAAATGCTGATCATCCTGGTTCCTGGTTTAACATCCTCTTAGTTACTGATCTTTTGCAGCTTCTGCAATACTTTCAGACCCTGTTCCTGATACTCCTGTTTGGACATCCAGAAGCCATCGCGATCTTTTGTGACCTCGGCTAATACGGCTCCACCAATAAACACCATATCCTTGCGACGTGGCGGATCCTCAATGCGTATTTTGAATTTCTAAAGGGAAGGAGACAAGGGAAAAAAATTAAAAACAAATTAATTAAAGTTTGAGCAATATTATAAGAGTTTAATAAGTTTCAGTATTATTATAAGGGTTTAATAAGGTTCGCACTGGGGGTGTTCAAACTTGAACATGAGGCGTTAAATGTTATATTTACAAAACCCAACCTAATCCTGTTAATAAAGAGTTGGTGACTAGGCTAGGAATGCACGTGACACCACACGGGAAGAGGGAATAACTTTAGATGCGCTGTGCGTGTGTACCCCTCAAAATAGACCAACTCAAATCTATATACAAGTTGTGCCTTATTGGCATCAAATGATTTGAGCTACCGCAAGTCCAACTTCTTGGTGTGTATATGTTTGCATTTGATTTGTTTCTTCCAGTTATATCCATTCTCTCTCATTACTTTTGTTCACAGTGAAGTTCCTGTAACAAACCATCAATAGTACGCTAACTCTAGGTCTCGTTATTTTTGCACATAACTTCAAAAAGCAGGAACACAACACAACACAAAGGAGGCTAGGTGGTCATACAGGTTTCATTGGTACCTCTACCAAATCTTCAGTGACCTGCGTTCCCGTAACAATATCTTAGGTACTCTCTCCTCTGTGAAAACTTTCAACTTTTTTTGTGACTTTAATGAGATAGCAGAATTTCTTGTGATCTCTCACTATTGTATAGTGCAGACTCCTCCGTCACGTTTTTATCTTCTGTGTATACAAAAGCCCTCTGCGGCAGCGACGTCGATACACCGACAGTATACGAGCTTATACTGCTCTCTTTTGCAACAACAAACAAGTGCTAAATGAGAGCGCGCTAAACACACACTCGCAATGCCAAAATAAGCATGTGTGTTTTGCCGGCCTGTGGTATAGTGTAAGGCTCCGCTTGTATATTTCCCTAGTCCCCGTTTTTATTAAAAAGAATTTGGATCTTCTTGATGAGTGTCTATAAACTTCAGAGGTCGCAAAAATCGGTCCCCCGTTTGCCTGTGTCAGCAAACGACCGCTTTAGCGCGAGCACATTCAATAAAGGTACTGAATCAACCTTCAACTACGCTCTCTGCCTATTTTTTTTTTTCTGAAAAGAGAAAAGTTTTTTTTTTTTTTTGTTTGTTTTTTTTTTTTTTTCTTTTTTGGCCCATCCCCACCGTCCTTTTTTTTTTTTTTTTTTTTTTTTTTTGTTTTTTTTTTTTTTTCCCAGCCAGCAATTTAGCAAACGTTATGCAAACCAAGCTTAAAGTAAGATTCCTTTTGCAAGCGTTGTCGTATGGCAGCCTACGACATTTACAAAACACTTGCTAAAGTAAGCTATTTGCGCATGTCGTTTCGGCGACCGAGAGAAATTTCGTGCTCACTCTCTCTCTCTCTCTCGCTCTCTTCGCAAAACTTCTGATCTTTTCGTGCAACGCAGCTGCAGCTGGCAAGGCAGACAAAAAAAAGGTAACCTTGAGCAAAGGCAAGAAAAAATGTGTATCTCATTCTCGTTGTCTTTCTTGAAGAGCGAACAAGTGAAAATTTTTCTTTAAAAAAGTAAATGCGGGCTTAAATTTATTTAATGTCAGCAGCAATAATATTAGATTAAAAAATTAAGAAAGCAGATTATATACGATTGTCAACATCAAGTGCAAGAAAATTTACTGCGGACAAGACATGCATTCGAGCCTTCACTGTCGCCACTGCCATTCGTCGTAAGTAACAATGCTTACTTGCAGTTTAAAGTCAACTATTTACATTTATATTTAAATTCTATTACAGAGACTTTCACTCTCATATTTAAATGGAGGCAAGGAAGAGGACTTTGTATTTCCCTTAAAAGCAGGGAAAACGCTAATTTAATTTAATTTTAATTTTTGAATAATAAAAATAACAAACCAGAACACTCACAAAATAAATGTTTAAAACGCTTTCTTATTTCACTTACAATACGTGTTTTGTAACCGTATTTACAAAGCTTGTGGAAAGCGTATAAAAATGAATTATAAAACATGTTTTGCAAGCGACTTTTTTAAGCTTATAAAGATGGGTGCGTTTCGATTATAAAACGCTTACTTTGATGCGTTTTATAAATGTCACAGCAGCGTTTTATAAGCGTTTTGCTTATATTTGAACGCTTACAACTGTCTCTTTTTATATGAAATTGTTTGCTGGGTCCCTTTTTCCTTGTCTTACAGCCTATAAATAGTGTTTCCTATTTGACTCTTCAACCATTCTTCTTTCTTGTTTGGAATTGTAACAAGTGAAACTCTGCAAACCGCCTTACGGACCTGAACGGTCCGGAGTAGAGGCCAGGTGCTTTGTTTTGGGTACCATTTCCTTAACCGAAATTTTCGAGAAATCTTTGAACCGTTTCGGCAAATGAACCGAATAGTATGAAAATGGCTCGGTTCAAAAAAAATGACCTATTATATTTTTTTTTTTGCTATATAAGTTAAGTTTGAACATTTCCCAATATTTCTAAGCTTTGAAATAACAACATACAAAGAAACATTTTGCTCTATTGTATAATATTCAAAAGGATCTAATAAATACATATAAGCTAAAAAAATGAAAATATAATTAATAATTCTTTACCTTGTTTATCTTCTGATGAAGATGAAAAGCAATCTGTATGCTTAAAAGTTTTGGAAAAACAATCATTGTAAGCGCTAAACAATGTCGCATTTGTTGTATTTGCAGTTCCTGCAATACAAGTAAATGTCTAGCGCACTTTTTCGACTCATATATTTGTTTTATCCAGTGATAAAATCAGTAATAATGAACGATTGATGAAAGACACACTATTGATTAACTTATACCCAGTATGTTAAATAAGGCCAACGAATTTCTTCCACTAATATGGAAGGGCGAATACAAAGACTTCTGTCAATTTGGCGTTGGCTGTTGTCAGTTTTGGAATTCCCAAAGTATCATAGCTATCATGTAGATAGTCAAAGCCAGCTTATGATAGAACCGAAAGGTTCTTAGATGGCTGTACAGTCGACCATCCTTCCTTTGTGGTGTGGGTGCTTCTTGTTATAAGAGATATGAACAAAACATAAATATATCGGGAATATGCCCGACCCGACGGACAATAAGAATCTCAATGCGGACTATCGCTAACAACTACTCACAATTGAGAGGCAGTGTACATTTTATCTCTAATACTCATTGCTCCATGATTTATTGACCTGGAGCCTGCTAAAACGTCAGATGATATATAGAAGCTCGAATATGATATTATCAAGCCTCTAAACTTCTATACATGATTAAAATGTTTAGGGGCCGAATTCTCATCTTCTACATAGAGCCATATATCACATTAACCTACAAATAGCAGGGTAAATTGTGAGCTTATCTGACACATAAAAGAAATCGGCACTAAGTTTGTTTCAATTTACGTAAATCTTTTCTCAATAAGCGAAGAACAAAATATTTGCTGAACCCCGGTTCAGCGACCTTCTGAGCCCGCTCCGTGAACCCGAACCCAAGAAGTTTTGCGGGTTTGAACCCCGGAGTGAACCCCTGCCGATTTTAAGGAGGTTTGTAGCCCTGCTTCTTATTCTTCTTCAAGATCAGTGGTTCTGTAACTGGCTCATCTGAGCTTCTCCGGCATGTGTGAAAGCGAAACTGAGTTGCTCAAATGAGTTTAGGGCTCACAAAAACTCATCTGAGTGATCAGGTAAATATAGCTTTAAGCTTAATTTTTAAGCTGAGGCTAATTTTCCATCATCAATCATTAAAACGTTTCATTTTGGAGTTTCTTGTTAAAAACCTAAGCTTAAGCTTAGTTTCCCACTTACCGCCAACTTTTCCGTATCGTTTTTCAGTACTCGTTCCAAATACAATTGTTTGATTTCACGCTCCAGTCGACTGGGCAGACCCGGATACATGGTTGAGCCGCCTGATAGTACAATATGCTTATACAATTCCGGCCGTATATCAATATCGGCCGCCTGTATGGTATTAAAGGCCAATTCCGCAATGCCAGCACCCTCAACGTTAATCAAATGCGGTTGGAATAATGCCTCAGGCGCCTCAAAACGTTCACCGCCCACTTTAATGACCCGTCCATCGGGTAACGTATACGATTCCACCAGTACTGTGGTCTCCAGGGCCAAACGCTGTTCCATCTCAATGTCATAGCCAATGTAGCAGAGTTTCTCTTTCATAATGCGAACCGTTTCAAAGTCAGCGGAATGATTGAAGGCATAGCCACGTAGTAAAAGTAACTGCAATGGAATGGGAAGTGCTGTGAGTTTTAAAGGGTAGGTAGGAATACAGACATCAGCTCTTACCTTAATCAAATAACGCGTGATATCCCGACCAGCAATATCCAATCGTCGCGTTAAATGGGGCAGGGCAAACTCCTCATAGACGGGACAAATGTGCGTTACCCCATCACCCGAGTCAATAACAACGCCCGAGATGAGACCCTGGGCATATAGTGTTAACACAGCCTGTATGGCAATGTAGGTAGAGTCGAAGCCGTATTTCTCAAACATCACCTAAAAAGGAAAAGGGGAAGGGAGACTAAAGCAAATAATTTGAAAAAAACAAATTCCAACCCACCTCAATCATTTTTTCGCGATTCTTTGTGGGATTCATGGGCGGTTCGGTAAGCAAAATCTTTGTATTCGTGGGATCAATATCCATTTTCTTGGGGCCAAATGTATAATCCCATACATGGCACATATCATCCCAATTCCGGACAACGCCATTCTCCATGGGATAGGAGACCTCCAATAGTGAGCGGAGCTGTGATGCCTCATCGCCAACCATTAGATCCTGTAAAAGGTGGGGCATAGTTAGGGCATGTTAAACAAGTTTAGGTAGGATTAGGTAAAGTGGTTTTTTTTTTAATTGTTAACTCGTTAGTCAAGGCTTTGACGCACACAAAGCTATAAACAAGTTGTGGGGTAATAGTGAACCAAAAGGAGTTGCTCATTGTTGAGTCAGTGAACAAAGTGAGTAACTTTAAGTACAAAGTTTTCTTTTTGATGCAGTTGTTCAATCACTTGCGAGAGTGAACAACTGGTTCAACCCCTGAGCAATAAAGAGCAACTCTACTCTCTATTGTTCACTTACTCAACACAAATCACAATCCATTACTAACATAAACATCAACGAGCAGCAATTTTTTTGAACAAACAAACTAAAAACAAAACAAGCGTGCATCAATACAACAAAATTGAACAATCAACAAACATTTTGGGGGGTGTAGCTGGTCATGCAACTATTAAAACACACACACAAACACACACAAAACAGAAACATTAACAAGATTTACACATACTTTTCAAATAACAAAACACAAAATCGTTGGGTGATCAAAACAAAAGTTGAAAAACAAAAATGCTTTAACTTTTTTTGTCTTTTTCATTTTAGAAATTGCTTTTGGAACTCTACTACTACAAAAAAGCGTGTGCAGTAGTTTGTCAATTTCGAAAATGCAATTTATTTGGTTTACTTTGTTTTTTTTTTTAGGCAATAAAACATTTTGGAGTTAAAAACTATAAAAACTTGACTTACATCGACATGTAAATCCTGTAAAATATTCGTTCAAAAAAAGATGTAAAAAAAGAACAGAAAAATTTATAAAGATATTGAAAAAACAGAAAGATTCGGCGATTTGTATGTTATTTAGTTTATAATTATTTTCCTAGGTGAAAACTAAAATTAAAAAAAAAAACAACTAGCATGTAATATCTATCTAAACAAAGCTGGCTTCATGGTCTCACAATTCTGGCGAATGACCCCAAATAAACTGCACATAATCATGTCTAGTATTAAAAAAAAAACACATTTGAAGAGGTTCTTACTAGGGTTGTCAATATTTTATCGATATATCGATATTTTTGTTGGACCATAAGGGTTCCATTTATCTGAAAAAATTACTTTGGTAATTTAATTTAAAATCGCACTTAAGAACTAATTATATAGAGAAGATTTCGACATAAACCCAATAGCTTAGAGATAACCCAATAGCCGTGGAGAGCTAATACGGATGAGTTGTTCATGCTGTCTGAAATTGCTTTTCGATACTTAATTGCTCCTGAAAGTTCAGTACCATCAGAACGGAAAGCATCCGCAAGCAGTATTTACAGACAGAGTAACTGTGGAACAGATAAAGCAGCGAGTGTTCTTAAATTGATGTTTTTTGAACGCGATATATCATATATCGATATTACAAATTTGGATTTTTGATATTATCGATATTGATATTTTGAGAAATATCGACAACCCTAGTTCTTACGGTAGGAATTACTTGAGACCAACTCACATCGCTTGTTACAAACACAGCATTTGCGAGAATAGATTTAAAGAATCGCTAGAGAGCTCTATTCAGTTTTCTGAAAACCGATTAACCAAGATCCACTTACTGCTCAGTTATAGACTGGGCACACGAATATACACACACACACACACACCACCCGTGTTTTCTACTCTTTTAAGTAGTTTTTGCTGTCTCCTTAACTTCTTTGTCATTGAAACGGTCTTTGAAGCTGCTATTAACGTCCTCCAGCCGTTTCTGTTTCATGTCATGCCTCACCTGGTCTTTCCATCTCAGTTCCGATTGTCCCCTTCTGCCTTTTTTCACGAATTCTTTCGCCTTCCGATTTTAAAGGGGGATTTTTTTGGAACTTTCTTTTGGGAAACACTGTTTTTGTGTCACATGTTACTGTCGAATCTTTCTGAATCGAATTACAAACGAACAACGCTTGCAGATTATTGTATTTTCATATCAAAATTCTTGCTCGGTTACGAAAGTGCATCGTGGACTTCTTCCATTTTATGGTCAGTTTGGACGATTTTCTGAGGCGGCTATTCGTAATCTTGTTACTAAATTATGCACCAAATTTACATTATAGGACAATAAACATACGCATACGTAGAATGCGGACAGAGGAAAATATAGCGCTGTGGTTTTTATGAAGAAGGAATAATATACTGTTTGGTACATATAGTTGAAGAAACCTCTTTTTTTAGTCAGACCAAGCCCAGGTGTTCGAAAAAGTCACCCGTTCGTAACCCACAAGTTATTCCCGCCTCAGTGTTGTTAAATTTTTGCAGAAGGGGACTCGAACCCGTTGAAAAGTCTAAGGGTCGGTTTGCGGACCGGTTCCTAAAACCCCTGAACCCAAGGTTCTGATTCGAACCTCGGTTCGATTTATTAATACATATTTTTAAAATAATATTCTTTAGTTCAATAATTTAATTTTAATTTAACTTTTGATAACTGCTTAGGTTAAGTTGATTAGCATTATATCTTCTAAGAGCTGATCTTCTATACTAACTCTAAGATTAGCAAAATCAAAATTGAGTGTTGAAAAATCTCGTTCAATTGATAGCGGAGCTAAACTTGGTCGTCGTCCAAATCAAGAAATGATTCTGATTTACATGAGTAACCTTCATTAACATTACATTTTTCACAGTTAATGCTCTGTAATTGTCATTTAAAAGTTCTGATAAGTGTAAATCGGACCTAGAGAAATACCGTAGAATTAGAGAACTTATGGAAAGACATAGGAATTTGTATATATCAGTATGTATAGTTGAAAAAAATACTTCATTTTGTGAACCAAACCTAATTTTTCGAAAAAAATAGTCCGGTTCGGCGAACTCAAAGGCTATTCACACTGAGGCACATCTGACATCTAACATTATTATCAAAGATGTTCCATAAGCATTTGCTGTGCCAAAATTGTATCATCATTCCAACATCTTCAGGGTATGTTCCTATTTTACTTTGTTTCAATCAGTATTTTCACGATAGTTATTGGTCCAATGTCAACGAAAGGGAATGGGAAAAATATCAAAAATTCCAAACCATCATCAACTAAGTTTTTATTAACTCAAAAGGCCCATTTTCTCAAAAATTGCTGTTAGGTACCGGTCGGTCAAATTTGCCGGGCGGAATAACCTGCCGGTAAGTCATTTGGTTTTCTTAACGAGACTTACCGGCAGGTTCGCCCGACATCGATAGATTGCTATCGCTACCATAGTGTGACCAGACAGTGTCAACGAATCACCTGTGTTTGTTTTGGTTTTCATAGTTCTATTGCTGTTGCTGGTAATCATTTAGCAAAAAAAAAAGTTGATTAAAACTGCTAGCAATAATGAATGAGACAAATATATTTTTGGAGAACAGCCTGGCGAAAAGACTTGGAGATCAGTTTGCCGCTCAAGCCGGAATTCATCACTCTTGGAAAGCCTTGCGGGAAAAGTACGAGATCTTAAAAAAACGGTCGCGTAAAGAATTTGCAACTGATAAGCGAGAAATTATCGCACTGGTGGCGGCATTCTCAGCACCGTTGGAGTCTCGTCTATTTCCCAAAAATATTGGTGATCGCAAGCTTAGCCCCAGGATTGGAAAAAGGGGTTACTAATGATTGTACGATTTTATTTATGTTATGTAATCTTTAAAAATATTTAATTGACTTCTAAAATTTTAGCACAAATCAATCAGTCTCTGCGTGTTTGTGAAAGCCAGTAATACCTCAGCGTGGGACATATGAATAACTGCACGATTCGCCGAGAAAGTCTGACACCAAAGAACTCATCCTTGCATGAAATCGCAGAGCCAGTTTATGTAAAGTCCTAGCAAGAATTATATGACATGCTGAATTTGTCAATCTGAATCGTTGAAAATAATTAGCTTCCTCCCTGTACGCTCTGGCTTTATTTACTTGTTGCTCCGTCTGGGATTATGTCACCATGTGGTGATACCGTTCCTGGTGCTGGCAGTGCGTGTGGATAGTATTTTCGTTACGGTGCACACATATCAGCAGTTGGATCACAATTGGAATGCCACATCACAAGAGACAATTCGTAAGGCCATTGGCCTAGTTGATCCTTCGATTTTGGTGGGCAGTGAGTTTGCCTTCTTCGTCGCCATTGGCCAAGATCGCCGCATGTCTCTTCCTGTCTTACTGCCTGCCTACCAATTTCATTTCGTGGATGCAACAAATTGGCAATTAGCAAAGTAAATAATACAAGTGTTCGACACAGCTGTTGTTTATCGAGTGAAAATATCGATAGTTTTATCAAAACTTGCCGGCAGGGTAAAATTTGACTAACCGGACATTGAGAAAATGGGCCTAAGATAAACACTTCGGACTTCTGAGTATTTTGGTCACAGTGCGTCACAGACAACACGGTCACAGTGTGCCCCAATGTAAACCCGGCCTTACAATACGCTCTTTTTCTTCATTCGAATAACAAATCTTGTAATTATTGACTAAATCTGCTACAAGCTGCCGAATTACAAGTTGCTGTTTTAAAGCAACAGATAAAACAACCATTAATTGTTCTTTAAAATTCAGTTTATAAATGTTGTTATGATGTTAGATGTAAAATATCGTCCGTGTGAATCGCTATTTCACATCTTCTAAAAATTCCATGCGTTTCGCTGAGATGTGCTCAGTGTGATTAGCCTATAAGGGATTCGGTTCCGCACCGGTTTGCATCGTTTTTGGTTTTTAAATCAAACTCGAAAGCTGCTAAAAAATCACCCTTTATAAAGTTAGCTTTACCTCCTATTTAAATATAATATTGCTTCCGATATGGTGATAATTGTATAAGTTCTGAAAAAAACTAACTAAGGTTATTCCGCGAACCGAACCCTTATCAAGCAGAGGGTTCCGGCTCGGGTCTAGGTTCGATACGGGTTTTCAATGAGAACCGGTTTGCAGTTCAGCTCGCAGAGACGCGGAGTTGCGCTGCTGATATTTTCTAGCTTGTTTTTTACATCATTAAAACTTTTGGACCAAATTTGGACTCAATTTCACAAAATAAATAGGAGCTTGGCTGTATGATTAGCCGGTTAGAGGTCAACGGTTGATTACAATTCAATAATCAACAAAAAATTTGAACATTATATATTGGATAGCAATGGTTTGTCTGTACAGTACTGTTTCAAAGGGCTCCCGGTCCTCTGATCAGCAGACTTTTTGCTGTAATTTTCCATGTTACTTTTATTTGACTATCTACTCTTCTTTTTAAAGGTTTGAAGGTTCTCCAAATGTAATTAAATCTTTTTTTTTTGCGTTTTGAGAGTTGCAAAGGGCCATTGGTGACCCAAGACTGCAATAACTAAAACTATAAATCAGCAACGAAGACTCATGGAAATTACTTCTTAATTTTAGTGGATAATTTGCTAAATTGCTAATGAATTGGTAGAACCCCTAATAACAAGATTATAACTAAAAACCAATCTGTTTACAGCTATGAACTTAACAACAGGTACCGTACTTAACAAGGTAGTCGCCCCTGCTCTCTCTCTCTTTTTTGAACATTTTTTTAATTTTTGGGTGGGAAACCATTTTGGTGGACGAATCTTTTTTTTGGGGTTTTTTTTTTTATTCTACAGTAAATAATTTTTTTTTTTCTCTTTTTTTAAAAAAAATTAGGAGTTGGGGGGTTTTTTTAGTATATCTTGCTCATTTGTAGTTCTTCTTAAAGCTACTCCGGTACAGTCTACCAAAAATATATTTTACTAATTCACATCTGTGTCATCTGCTCTAAAAAATAAATTTTTGAAAGCCCGTCGGGGTCACCAAATGACAGAACATAACGTTCAACACACACCTATAAAATGAAGTTACCATTAGAGATGCGCTTTTCTATGTATGACAATACCAAGACCAAATGATAGCCACCCCCATAAATATGATGCAACTCAAGACAAAATGCAATATGAAGGGAAATATCGAAAACAAGAGACGATAAAAATGACTGGCGAGTAGATATGTGTGTGTATATTATGTATGCTTGGACGGGGGGCGGGGGGGAGGATGAAGTGTGAAAATTCTAAATAATATGCTCTAAGTTTATCTAAAATTTTATGCTTGACCTGTGCAGGTATTTTATATGTATTATATGTATATACGTATTTCTGTATGATCGAAACCAATTGGCAAATACAAGATGGTCATACCTTGACTTCAATGTCTCCTATTTTGTTCACCGCTCGTATTATGGGTCGCCCGACCATTGAGGGGAAAATGTGGGCGGGAAAATTGCTGCCGGCATATCCACATTTGACAAACTGTAAATAGAGGGGAAACGAAATAAAGGGTTATATAATATATAAAATATAATCAATCATTTTTATTCTATAATGTCAAATGAAAATGTTCCCAGGTTCGTCCCAAAACCGACGCAGTAACAACTTCAATAAGAAACTTACAACAACAACATTTATTCTAGTTTTCTCTAGCAAAAATCAGATCCCGTAAATACGTGTTCATTCAAAGCATCTTCAAAACTTTAAACTATCGATGGACATGGGTTTCCCCCAGGGAAGCAAATACATTTCGCTATTTACACATACACGAGCCGAACGCATGCCCAAGCTGAAACCAAGAGAGCAGAAAGCAGTCAGTCGCTGGCTGGGTAGTAATACTCTCTCACTCTTTGGCCTTGCTCTCGTTGACAATCGCCGCTTTAATCGCATTTACACCATAAAGTTGGCTTCGTGACTATCGATTAAGAAACCAACCACAAATTAACCCTGCAACGGATCAATTGGAATGAAGCAAATGATCAAACATTTAGGGCAAGTAGAATTGCCAGTCAAAAACCACAAGGCATAAGAGTAAACACCAACAGAGCAAATGTATACTGTCCTTTAGCCCCCTGCTACTTTTGGTCCAAAAATTATTAAGGGTTAGATTACATCTGTTATATTACAGTTTCAGTTTATTTATAAAAAGATTTTGTAGAAATTCAAATGTTTTTTTTAAATATTAGGTCACATGTGAACCACTAAACCGAACCGAATCATGGTTAGAAGCAAACTGGAGTCATAATTTCCGAGGGGTTTTGCATTCGTGCTGCGAGTGACCACTTTCATTAAAAATATCCCTGTTCCGAATCCCGAAAAACTTGTGAGATGGTTTTAAGGGGGCCTAAATGTTGGGTCGCAGTTTACGAACGGCCTTTCTATGGAGGTAAGCTGCGAATAAGTGGGTTTACCCCACCGCGGGTGTCACGCCGCAGTGCAACGACGAGGCGCTTGTGTTGCCGACTGCTATAAGTAGCCTCACACAATACCTACCCCTTTCCCAACCCCAGACGGACTAAGGTGTCACTCGGACTGTGCCGAGAGTCCCGGGTAACAAATAGTCCAGTCTCAAACGGTGTGCTCAGGCAAGTGGTCCACCATCTGAAAGCCCCAAGAAAAAGACCTTCAATCATGAAGAAAAGTAACCCATTTGAATATAAGCAGGACGTCCTGGCAACCCCTGTCGCGAAACTAGGCCTTGTTAGAGATGCGAATCGAGTAGCAGTGCGCAAAACCCCAACACGTGGTCCTTACCGAGCTTCTGCGGAAAAGATAGAAATTTGGGAACGACCCTCTGGAGAACAAACATTCCCAGAATGAACGTCATCTATACTAACCAGTAACCAAGAACCCACGAAAATCCTGACCTTTGTACGGGAAATGGGGCTGCTAGGGGAGTTGTAATCTCAGTAGGGGGGCACAATAAACAACAATAATAAACAAATAAGAGTTTGTTAGTCGATATTTACTAAAAATTGATAGCACTCAATTTTATGCAGAGGGAGAGGGGGGAGCTAGAAGATTGAGGAGGTGGAATTTTCCAAATCTGAAACCAACTCGATGTGGGTACAGTATACACCTACATACATGCCAAAAATTGTGGCTCTATTTGTTACAGTCTCTGAGATCGACGCGTTCATACAGACAGACAGACGGACATGGCTAAATCGACTCGGCTGTTGATGCTGATCAAGAATATATATACTTTATGGGGTCGGAGGTGCTTCCTTCTGGCTGTTACATACATTTGCACAACTTTATTTATTTATTTATTTATTTATTTAGAGGTAAGTTTAACAATGTTCAGTCAAACACGAATATTAAGAGTGAGTTATTTAAAATTAAGCCAATAGCGAACTCTGACCCGGTGGGACTAATTTATTGGCAAATGCCAGCTATGGTCCAACTCACAGCATAAGTGGTCAGAGTACACACTAGCCATGACATGAGGGTTTTAGTTGAGGAGTGACATTAAAGAGTTCTTTACGTCTAGTAGAGAGCTATCTATAGAAAATAGGTGATAGTACTCATTGTAAATAAGGCACAGGCAACGGAAGGGGTCTCGATGAGCATAGTTCGTTAGGCGGGGCGGTAGGTAGATGGGTGTATAGTGTCGAGTTGCTCTTAGTGGCACTGACAAATTAATAAGGCTTAGGAGAGAAATGGAGTCAACCTCACCAGCCAGTAGTTTATGGATGAAAACCACAGCATGACTGATTCTTCTGGATTTAAGTGATGGTAGGTCTATCAGGCGTAATCTCTGTTCATAGGGTGGTAGGTGGATGGTGGTGTCCCAGTTTAGGCCACGAAGGGCAAAAATCAGAAACTGTTTCTGAACTGATTCGATTTGATCCTGGTAAATTTGGTAATGCGGGGACCAGAGACAAGAACAATATTCCAGGTTTGGTCTCACCAGTGAGGTGTAAAGGAGTTTGGTGGTGTAGGGGTCGTTGAACTCTTTGGACCATCTCTTAATAAATCCAAGGACGCTTTTAGCCTTGTTGCATATCACAGAAATGTGACTGTTAAAGCTCAAATTGGGTTCAAATAATATACCCAAATCATCGACCTTGTATATGCGATGTAACGGTTCACCATTAATGGTGTACTCGAAGAGATACGGCTTGGTTCTGTGAAAAGTCATAATATTGCACTTAGCAATATTAAGGGGAAGACGATTCAGGCTGCACCAAGCACTCAGAGCGTTTAAGTCACTTTGTAATAGAAGTGGAGAAACTGGATCGTCAAATGACGCACATAGCTTGAGATCATCAGCGTACATAAGGGCTGTTGAATGGGAAAGAACTTGCGGGATGTCGTTAATGAAAAGGTTGAATAACAATGGGCCGAGATGACTGCCCTGTGGGACTCCAGAGGAAACGTGAACGATTTGCGATACAGCAGACTTAAAACGCACTCGTTGGGACCGATTGGAAAGGTATGATCTGATCCAGCGGAGGAAGTTGGGTGGGAGACCAACTAAGCCTAATTTATAAAGGAGTAAATTATGATTAACTGAATCAAAAGCTTTGCTAAAGTCCGTGTAGACGACATCAATTTGCTTCCGATGTAGAAATCCATTATTTACTATTGAAGAAAATTCGAGTAGGTTAGTGGAAACCGAGCGTCGACGAATAAAGCCGTGCTGGGATGGACTAAGAATGGGTTGGCAAAAATGTTGTAATTGGCCAGTAATTATATGTTCGAATAATTTGGGTATGGCAGACAGCTTACAGATTCCTCTATAATTGCCTATATCCGACCTAGACCCTTTTTTATGAATTGGAATAATAAACGATTCCTTCCATATTACTAATAGCATACTGGTAGGTAGGGGTTCTGCATTAAGCTTTACAAATTCTGAACGGGACACCTCATATTTAGCTAAATCAGTTTTGGATCCCGAGCGCTTAAATTTTTTAAACGCTCGAGGCTTCCTATTTTTTAGGCTAGTCAATTGCCGAGTGAACCATAGAGGAGAGCGAGAAGAAGTAGGAGGGACATCAAAAATGCCAAAGAGAACGTCGTAAAAAGCGCGAGAAGCACCTTCGACGTCCCTAAAATGATCAAGAAAGGATCAGTCATACTGAGAAAGTGAGAGGTTTAGAGCAGAGAAGTCGGCTTTCTGAAAGCAGAAAGCGGGGAGAGATGGGGACGACAGTAAAGCAATGGTGGGCTTAGGCACTTCCATATCAAGAAGTAGAGTAGGATGATACGAGTCTTCGGGAACTGATAGTGGAACCGTTTTACGGACTGTTGAACAAGATGGATCCGATGTAAAAACTAGATCCAGAACTTTGTTCTTACAGTTTGGGACGGAGTTTATCTGATCCCCTTTTTGCCATTTTTAATGAGAACAGGTTATAAAAAGGTGTGAGAGTCGTTACGACTCACGAGGCTGTGAGGTGAAACCTGATGCAAGTCACTGTTTAATCACCTTTTTTTAGTCACTGATACTCTTTTCCCCCTCTTTTATAACCTCCTGCATCAGCTCTTTTATCACCTCAATTATCATCTCTTTTCTCACCTCTTTCATCACCTTTTTTATTAGTTCTTTCATCAGCTTTTTCATTAGTTCTTTCATCACCTCTTTTATTCCCTCTTGCAATTCGCATTTTCTCCCTTTTTCCGTCCTCCCTTCACCCCTCTATCCCCTGCGTCACGTGACTCTAAATTCAAGTGTTATTCCTACTCAGTAGCGGATCCAGGGGGATCCAGTGAAGAGTGACTTTGGCAAGCATTCGGTGTAAATTGCGCAATGTGTTACATTAATTAAATTTGGTTGAAATTGGAAGTGTCCTATAATGTGGCCACAGGACCAACAAATGTAATGAAACCTCGTTAAACTCGCAAACCTGACGTGCGGGGGAAAACGAACAATAAATTTAAACTCAGCGACCAAAAATACATATTAAAACTTTTCTATCTTGACTGTTGCGAAAATTTGCCAACATTTTTTTGTAAACCTGTGTTATTTAATGTTGAAAAATATTAAAGAAATATAATATCGGAAAGCAGGCTACTCCCTTGCATGACGACGAGAGCTTGGCAAACATGCAAATATTTCGTAAGTTGAAGTTAAAATATCTTTGTGAACGTTTTCCAGAGCTAACCCGCTGAGTCTGTACTCAAATATATCGCGAAGAAGGTAGGTTTTCAATCTTTTAGCAGAGAAAAAGTCCGTTCAGCTGTTGATGTGGTGACAGGGATCGTAGAAAACAATTGCAATAATCAGGCCGGTTCTCAATTCCACTTCGGTTTTCGTATAAACGTTTGTATTGCCCATTTTACTCTTACAAATTTGAATAGAATGTGTAAAGGAAATCTGTGGTTACTAGATCAAGGCTTCATTTTTCTACGAATTGAATCCACTTGGCATTAAGCTGTCGGTTTCAACTGCTTGAGCAATTCCACTTTTACTGGAAGCGGATCTAGTAACCGTAGATATAAGCGTCACTTTCCATACAATCTTATTAACATAGAGTTCAAAGTACAAGCGTTTATACGAAAACCGAAGTGGAATTGAGAACAGGCCTGCAACGTTCGGGAAAAAATGATTGAATTTCTTCGATTTCATGAACTGTAGGGCCTCGAGTGCAGTCTAGGCTTTTTTAACTCTGAGTTCTCAAAACTCCTTTGTCACATAATAAATTCATTTGTCAGCTCGGTTTCGGTGCAATTTTTCAAGTCCCCCACATAAATTTTAGCAGCTTCTACAATTTTTTGAACTGTGTGCTTGGTGCGATGTGCTGGAATCAAACCTTCTAGAGCCAGAATATAAAGAAATTTTCGATTAAATCTCACACACAAAAATAAAATCATGAAATCCACAAAAGTTTTTCAATCGCACTTATGAGTTGTGCCGCCTTTGACGAGGTCTTGCTGTCTCTATATTTCCAAAGCTTTTCTAATGCTCCAATATTGTAAAGCAGAGTTTCCCACATAGCCCCTTGGGACAGAACACATAGCAATTTTTATATTTTAATATTATAATGTGGTTATTTTTGGATAAGTCCGATTTCTTTCCAATTTGAAGACGTTCTAAAAAATTTTATGATAACATAAAAATCTGAAACAACTATTTATTAGTCCCTTGTCTCGTCTTATTTAACGTACTTTCAGTTTTTCGATATCATAGCGCTTTTAAAAGTTATAAAGCGAAAATTATGAAAAAAAAAATTAAATTTTTGCACAATATTTTACCATCAAAATTTTTTTAGGTTTAAAAATAACAAAGTAGTTATTGTGAAATTGTTGTTATTGCTTTTTGTTAATTTAAACACATTTAGGAGGTTAACATTGTTGAAAAAATGTAAAAAAGTGACGTAAATATTTATAGTCTTTGGGCTATAACAATTAAAAGCGCAATGATACAACCAACTATTTTTCTGATACTTTCAATATCAGATGGCAATTTTTCAGAATTATTTAAGTTTGGGGAAAAAACCGATATTATTAAAAACGAGAAAGGCAAAGCTAACTTCGTCTGTACCGAAGTTTTGATACACTTGAAATAGCTTGTCTCAACGGTTAGAGACTTCGACCAAACTTCGCAGATCAGCTTAAAAACATTACATATTACCCATGACCGTGTTTAAGAGCAGTAATATTGAGAACAAAACAGTTTTTCTTACTAAAACCATTTTCCGAACGAACATTTGTATGGCAGCTACAAGAAGTAGTCATCCGATCCGGTCGGTTCCGACATATTAGCAGCGTGCAGTAAAAAGAAGACTCTGTGCAAAGTTTCAGCTCGATAGCTCCAAAACTGAGGGGGTAGTTCGCGTAGAAACCAGAGCGGGCAAACTAACGAAACGAAACGTTTCTGAATCGTTTCGTTTCTTTCTTTGCACAGAGCGAAATACTAACAAAACCCGATAAAATGAAACTGTAAAAAAATGAGTTCTGTTCAGTTTGCGTTCGTGAGAGCAAACTAAACGCAAATTGGGAAACGCGCTCATCTTGATTTGCGGACAAAGGGAATCGGAACGATATGCAACGAGCGCGAATAGTTCGGAAACGTTTGCTGCTCAATATGTATACACTTAGATATTTTTTTCTGTTGCTTACTTCTTTGTTCCTCTCAGCTTTGTTGTTTTCGTTTGCTTTTTATTTTATTTCTTCAATTTAGCAGCTGAAGTAGAACTAAAAGCCGATCATTCCGGCAAACGATTTCTTAGTATACGTTTCGTTCCGAAACGTTCCAAGGCAGTCCAGCTGTCGGGAGAACAATATTCCAATCGTTTTTGTTTGCGCTCTTCGGCAATATAAAGTTAGTGGTTTCGTTTTCCCTGTCTATAGTAACAGCTACAAAACATATGAATAGTTTCTTAGCCTGCGCGAACGGTTCGTTAAACGTTTCGTTTGTTTGCCCGCTCTGGTAGAAACAGACAGACGGACAGACGGACGGACGGACAGACGGACGGACAAAGCTTAATCGACTCAGCTCGTCATGCTGATCAAGAGTATATATACTTTATGTGGTCGGAGATGATTCCTTCTATGCGTTGCAAACTTCTGGGCAAAATTATAATACACTTTTCAAGTGTATAATAACCACATTTTCCATATTAAAATCCAAAAATTTTTTTTCTTCTGAGCAAAATAAAAACTTCGTGTTTAGTTTTAATGTAACGTCATTCAATGCAGCTTACACTAAAACAAATATGGTTGGAATAAGACCCAGAATGTGGCCCAACAAATGTAAAGGATCCTCTCTAAACACACGTTTAGACACATATCTCGTAAGCCTGACTTGCTGGGGGAAATCGCACAATTTATTTGAATTCAGCGACAAAAAAATAGATATGGAAAGCCTTATATCTTCTCTGTTGCAAAAGTTGTCCTTTTTTGTTAGCTTGTGTAATTAGATCAAGATGCATTTGATATGAAATAAGAATCAAACTTAAAAATAATGGCGGAAAACTTAGGTTATACACGAAAAAGTGCATTTTTGGGTCAAAATATCGCCCTAGTCGTCATGCAACATTGGAAAGGGCTTCGAGGATTGTTGATTTTAAGTATTATTTACATGTATGAGATTTGGCTACAATACGATACCAGAAGAAGACTTAAATTACACAAATAAATTTACAGTATTCGCCTTATCCAATTCCTAGATC
>JAEIFU010002916.1:0-35724 GCA_018904235.1 Lordiphosa stackelbergi
TCAATATATGAGAATCAAACAGCACAAATCTGTGAAATACGCATTAATGTCCAGCTGCAGGTCTGCGGATTCACTAGGTATCTCTTTAAAAGCCAATAACTCCGCAATCGATATGGAAAAGTGGAAAATGGTTAGTTCAGAAGGATTCCTTAGCTTGGAACTCTGCTAAGCACATTGTGACACATGTTTTTAGATAACGAGAAAGGAAAAGCTAACTTCGCTAACTCATTTCTATGGCAACTACAAGAAGTAGTCATCCGATTCGGTCGGTTCCGACATAAAGTGTGATATTTTAAGAGCTATAGGAAAGTTTTTAAAAACAAAAACATAAAATTCAGAAAAATGCATGAAATCTTTATTTAAATCGATAGTGCGGTCCATATAATTTAATGTTTGAAGATTATTTCATGCAAATGTTTACCGTGACTGCGCCTCAAATTTATTATTTGTTTGCTCCCCACTCTATAATTTTAGCTTTTATTTTATGTCTACTTTGCACAATGGAAATCACTAAACTGATCCACATACTCTAAAGCTTATTACTGAACTATTTTTTAAACGTTACTTTTACACACCTGTACAAAAATTCTGCGCGTCAATTACTTAGTCTAAAAACACCTGGTGTTAAGAAAATTAAGCGTTATTAAAGTTCTCGGATTTTTCACATTTTATCAAAAAATAAGAAAATGAAATAAAGATCCAAAAACAGGGTTCGGAATTGCTCTTTGCTCACAGCTCTCGGGAGCCAGCTCTCGCTCTCAGCTCACTACACTCGGCTCCCGGCTCCCGAGCTGAGAGCCACAGCCACAGAATGAATCATTCATTCGCGGAATAATACCGAAAGGATCAAAAATGATCTCCCAATAAATAATATTAATTCTTGACCAGCGTCAATAGACGAGTCGATATAGCCATGTTTGTTTTGCATACGGTCCAAGACATATTGCGTTTTATTTTTAGTGATCTTCCATGGCGGTGTCGCGGTTCATATTGTCATAAACAGGGCAGCGTAGTTCTGTGTTGACATTGAGAGCAGTTTCTTAAGTAATTAGCGGTTTTTACCATAGATTCCTTCGCTGCGAAGGAGCTCATGTATTGATCTGGCACTTTCCACTGGTTTGAAGTACACATTGCTTAGCATAGATACTATTTTGATCCTCTTTGGTATTTTCGCGATTGAATGACTTGTCAGTAACGGGAAAGTGGTTTGAAACGATTCTTATGACCTTGGCCTTATTCTTTAGCACTGGTCTTCCATGGGTTGTTTATCACGGTTCTGATTGTCAAATTGGTGGCAAATGTTATTATGTGCGGTCATTTGTAAACTTGAAAACAGTTTTTTTAAGTAATTGATCCTATTACCATTGGAGATCCTTAGCTACTAGTGCGCTCATGCATTGATCCTTCCAGGATTTTTCACTTGATTGGTGTTAACGTTCTTCATTTTTAATTTTTCCTCTTTGGTATTATTTCGCGATTGTAAAAGTCGACCACAGTCTGGCTCCCAGCGTAGAACAAAGTGCTGGGGCTCACGTGCACCAGGAGCCGGGGTTCTGGCTCCCAATTTGTCGTAGTGAGCTGAGAGCTCAGGTGCCTCCCACCCCAACAGCAGCTCTCGGCTCTGGGCAAAAAAGCGAGCCAAGCTTAGGCTCGCTCATATTCCAACCCTGCCTCAAAACAATCATTTTTTGACGTCTTATTTCCTGATAAAAGTGAAAGAAGGCCCCACAAAATTGTTTTGGGGTCTTATTGCATTTCTTCTAATAGCGACTTATTTCATTTTGAAATTTTATTCGTTAAATAATGCCCCAAAAATAATACTTTCCAATTTTGGAAAAATCGTTTGTTTTTGTTTTCCATATAAATTGCTTGGGGCCTTATTTCATATTTTTTTTGTCTTATTTCATTGCAGGCCTTTTTTCGCGCAGCGCCTATCCGCTTAGTCCAATTTTGGCGTAGATAGCTTTTTGCAATGGGGGTGATGAATTTCAGAAATTTGTTTTTGGTTTTTTTTTTTCACTTTTGTTTATTGTTATCGGTAATAGTCTCGTATTCCGGCCTTCTATCAGAAAATAAAAAAAGAGTCTTTCGATAGACCGCGAATCCTTTAGAATTTTAATTGAAAAAATTTCGGGTTTCATCTATGGTTTGCGTTTTAAAAGAATTTTGAAAAATGCAGGTTTTGTATAAAACAAAAGTATGTACAAGCTTTTCGCCAAATGTCAAATAAATAATGAATTTAAGGTAATTGCCTAGTATAAGTCACTCTTAGCTCAAAAATTCTTTTGATGGACCGTGAACTATCAAGAATTAACATGCAATAAAGTTTCGGCAATCAGCCATGGTTTCTTTTTAAATCTTTATCTTTAAATCAAAATTTAAAAATTTTAATTTGAGCTGGGAATAAAAAGGATGATTTATAAAATAATTTCTGGTTAAAAAGGGTTTTTCTAAAACACACAACCACACAAAACATAAAATGGATTCTTTACCGCGAAAATAGCATTTTTGAATTCCGTTTCACAAAATTTGTCTAATATTTCCCGAATATTTTAACTAATGTTGTCAAGGGGAAAAAATGTTTAAGCAAAGTATGGGAAAAAAGCGTCGCAGTCAAACATTTTTTTTTTAAATCGATCGATTTTTAAAGTATTTATACAAAATCCGCTAAAACAATTAACACTGAACTCTTGTTAACTTCCCACAGGAAAAAATGTTCCACATTTTAATAAAAGTTTAGCTTATATTTTAATAAAATTAGCGAACTTTTCAACCACATTTGATCAACTTATTTAGGTAGGAAACAATAATTAGTGAGTTTAGCTGACTCTAGGTCCGAAAAAGTTGCGCTTGTTCACAACTCTAAACAACTTATGCATTACACATCAAAAAGAGCTTGTTGCCTATACGGTACCGCTTCATCATCCTTCCTAGGAAACAATAGTTTTAGGTTTAAGTCATGCAACATCTGCGATCATGACTATTTAGCCAAGCTTTCGATAAAATTTGCCTGTGAGACCTAAGCTTGGAAAATGGGAATAGAATTAAATTTTATTGTTAAAGCCCCGTACGCAGAAAGACAGAATTTTCTTTCGTCACAGTATTTCAAATAATTGGAAACACCTTGGCTTTGCTTTGATGCTCATGTGCTTTTAGAAAGTGTTTCTATCTATGTAAAATGCTGTGACGTCTGTCGTTCTGCGTACTAGACTTAAGTCATCACAAAATTGTTACTTTTATTATTTATTTGACATCCGATGAATAGCATAAGGAATAGCAACAATACATATTTTTTATAAAAACTGAATTTTTCCAATTTCATTTAAAAAGAAAACAATTATGTACCAAACATGTACAGTGCGATTGTTTTGCATGAAAACTCTTTATAAATCGCGATATATCGAAGGAAATTTTTAACAAGTTTCTGAGAGAAGGTAGGAATTAGTATTCCTTACTATAACCTTATCTTATTTAAACTTTTTATATCTGGCTGGCTTGAGGTCGGTGGAGAGTTACAATTCAATGTAATCAACACAAATCAATAGAGATTAATTACAACAACTTGGAATAACAATTGGTATGTCCGTACAACGATCGCTGTTTCGAAGATAACCACATCTTCTCATCAGCGGACTCTTGTATTGCATATTCACATTCAAACAGCCACGCATTTGTCCCTTATATAACAATCATTCGCCGAATAACGTTGTAATTAATTTCTTTTTGCTTATGAGCTCTGCAAGGTGGCTGGGCAATCTGCCCAATGATCCTCCATAGCAGAGTCACGGCGTTGTAAATACTTATCTTATTTATTAAATTATTTATTTTGCAAAATGACTTTTTCTGGATGCATTGGTAGCTCTTGCAAGCTTCTGGCTGATATTTACTCCAAAATCGGCAATTCTGCTTATTTACGTACCCATTGAGCCAAAAATGAGCTTCGTCGCTGAACACAATTTTTCGGTAAAAAAGTGGATTTTCGGCCAACTTTCCAAGAGCCCATTCACCGAAAAGTCTACGTTGCGGTAGGTCGTTCGGCTTCAATTCTTGCACCAGCTGTATTTCGAAAGGCTTCACACCTAAACTCTTCCGCAAAATTTTCCACGTTTTTGAGTAACAGAGGCCCAATTGCTGCGAACGGCGACGAATCGATAATTAAAGGTCATAATTAACACTGGCCGATACAGCTGCGATATTTTCTTCAGTTCGCACTAAGCGTTTTGTGGTTAAATGTAATGTAAATTTGGTGTGAAATTTAGTCACAATAGTCCGAATAGCCGCTTCAGTGGGTCGATTAAACTGACCATAAAATGGAAGAAGCGCGCGATGAATTTTCTTAACAGAGCACGCATTTTGATAAAAAAATTCAATCATTTGCAAGCGTTGTTCGTTTGTAAGACGATTGATGGTTAAATGATAGACCAAATTGAAGATGTTTGACAGTGAAACAAAACACGAAACGTGCGTGAGCTGTTTAAACCAGTGTTGCCAAAAAAAAGATAATAGCTAAAAAATCACCCTTTATTAGCAGCGTGCAGTCAAAAGAAGACTCTCTGCAAGAGACTACACTCAGAAAAATATTCATTCTAAATCTACCAAAATCAAGCCCATTCGTTGACAAAAGAAGAGCAAACCCGCTATTTCTTGAACCGTGAACAGCGGGTGTCATATTCGGAGGTGTCACAGAAATCTCTTCCAACCAAATTCCAACCCAAAACCAATTCTCGGTGTCACAGAAATCTCTTTCGGTTGGTTTCAAATCTCTCGTGTTTTGTTAGGAGATTTAGCAAAATTCACCACCCAAACAATTTTGACAAGCAAAACTAATTTTGGAACTGTAAACAAAATTATTTTTCTGGATAGGTTGCATAAAATGAATAAATTATTTAATTAGTTTAAACATTGAAATTTGCGTTTCAATAATTATTAGGAAAAACAACCAAAGTCTTTCATGTTATCTAAACCAACCACATCAGTGGCGCCGTTTAGCGATTGTGGCTCCATCTGGTTGGCAGCCAGCGCATTAAGGGCTGGCAAGTTATACCTCATGTTTGGCGCCAACAAATATTTAAATTTTTAATTTTATTTATGAAGAATATGAATTAAATTTGAACTATAATTTAAAAATGCATCATAAAACATTTATCACAATCAAAAAATTTCAGTTGAACATCAAATTAACCCATAACTAAAATTAGGGAAATTTTTTTGCGAGAGATGCAGCCCTGTTTTTAGCGATGGAACTTTAATTGGAACAGTTTTTGTTCTAACTAGATTTTCAAATAAGAAAATGAAATCTCTTGAAGTTCTGGGACACCGACGGATTTTTCGAGCGATTTGCAAACCAACCGAGGTCAAAATCTCTAGAGATTTCTGTGACACCCCGATTTCGTATTTCATTTGTAGCGCGTTTCATAAAGCTCTAATTCATTTGTAACCTTTAATAGCTCTAAAAATCTTGATAAACCCAGCAAACATTTTTTATCGCAGAAGATAAGAATGCGATTCTTCCAGTAGGTGTCTCTTCACTCTGGCGATATCGCATAGAAATCGCATTCTCATCTCTCTTCGGGAAGAAATGTGCCACTCTGCGACACATCTTTGTCAAAAGTCTTTTCAGAGATAAGAAAGAAAGGCGCTCTTGCTGCTTTGGTGGCTCCCTCAATTATTTTATTACATTATTCCGAATAACAACGAAGTAAACAAACTTTTATTTGTTACACAAAAAACTTTTACTTTCTCTGCTGGGATTCGAACTCGGTTCTCCCTCGATTCTCCCTCGCATCTCAGTCCAGGTAACAAAAGGGTTACTTTTGTTGAATCTGTCTGAAAGCATTCACCCATAAATTCTTGCTTGTAATTCTCAAGCTCTTATTCCACACTCAACCGATTTAAATAGAGCAATTGAAATAGCTTATTTATACGTTTTATGTTTCGTTCTTTTGTTTTTGTCAAATCGCCAAACTATTAGCATACTCTCAACTCAAACTATTGCCAAACTCACTTTTTGACGAGAGAGTTAAGAAACCCGACAAAATGTTTGCATTGTATAATGAAAAAGAAAGCCTGATGACAAGGCTTCAAAATGAAGTTGGTTGCAACATTGTCCGATTTGATTTAATACTAGTTTTGCATCTATTAAGCCGCTTCCTTCCTTTTCTTTACAGGTTCTTAGGCGCTCAAAAGTATGCTATGCATTGCTTCAATTGTCAACGAAAGTGCAAATCATTTCAGTATACACAAAATACACATCACCGACTTTAATACAATTTCCATTACCCTCTTGTCAAGCTAAAAGCTTCTTAATCATGTTCCTAGTTTGACACACGCATCCTAGGTCAAGGATGACAATGGGTATGAGCGGGGCAAAGCCAAACTAACCTTGTCCATAATTAAGCTCGAAACACGCAGCAACCGCAGAAGCATCTGCATGGTTAATCAGTGTCTCTGAAAAATGAATACACAACAGCAGCCGAAAAGTCGTTCCAGCACTAACAAGCTAGTACAACAATGGCAAATATTGTGACACAACATAAAGTGTACGAGAGAAAGGGAGATGGGTAGCACAAGTGACAAGACGAAAGGACAAAGGCTTGTGTAAATATGGAATTTTATAATAACAAAGCACGTCGCAGGTGCAATTAGTGTGCAAATAAGCGTTTATTTGCCTTTCAGGCAGACATTCACCGAATGGGAGTAAGAGAGACAAACAGAGGGATAAGAGTGCCTGACCTCGTTTACCTCTAGTTCAATAGAACATCTCTTTCACCCCCAAAGAAATTAGAATTCAATTTAGTTGAACATCAATTTTCCTGGCTTGGTCACTGGGGTGCCATATTGCTTTAAGAAACTTGTCCTAGATTATGTCGGCCATAAATCAAGCAACCAACTTGCTACTTGATAAAGAGATGCGGCTCCATTGTCGCTCCAGCTGCACTCGTGCAAACTCGCTTGGAACTAGACATTGTCTCAAGCCAGCGCCATGTGGAGGGAGGCCTGACCAATTGGGAACTGTTTACCATTTGCTTACACAAACAGATTTTACAGCTCAACCGACTCAATTGATGCCTTTGCCAGCACTCGCCAAGGGGCACGACCTGCTGTACTGCCACTCACACTCTGCTCGACCGCTGCACACTGGACCAGCGACACGAAATTTTTGAGAAAAACTCGATAAAGCGGTTATGGGCCTTCAGCCGTTTAAAGTTGACTTTTACTACTGCATACCGCAAAAGATACGACGTCTACATTCCTAGCCGACACGATTAGGATAACCTTCCCCATAGCAGGAACAACGCCATTAACATTAGCACGGATGGTTCTAAGCTTGAACTGACTGGAATTTGTCGTTCTGCCTTTAAACTTTCAATCCATTGATTAATCAACTAATAATTTTGATCAATTAATTCAACTGCAGCTAAAATTAATTGCATTTACATTTATTGCCGCTTGCAATTAATTTAGTTAAATTGTAACTTATAACTTAGTCAATTGCAATTTAATTTTTCAATTGTTTTAAGCCACAGTTAAACCTAACAACTAAGCTGGTTGTGCATTGTAGGACAAAGTTTGTACAGTAAATATAATTTGCTCAGATTAAAACCATAAAGATAAGAGGAGTGTAAATCAGCACTGTGAATACTGGAATTTAAATGGAGTTGTTGTTGCTCTACGTATAGCCATAAGCTACGCGTGAGGCCTATGCGCGCGGGTCTCTCTTTACGTAAAGCAACAACGAATGCGCTGCGTGCGCAGTGGGCTTGGGCAGCCCTGGTTGAGATAATCATAAAGACGGGTTACACGCCGGGTAAATAGAAGAAGTAGTAGGCCAAAAGCCGAGAAATTTGACAAATTTTTTTGAGTATTTAAGAAAGCTTAGGAGTTGTTAAAAAGGAAATTGCGAAATTTGCCAATTTTTCGTATGACCTAAGAATATCGAACCCTGTGCGCGAAATCATCGTAAGTGCCATTTCTTACGAAATTCACATTTTGATGCAAATTAGTTATAAATCCACTAACTCATCATCTGGTAAAATTATATAGCGATTATCGCTACGGTTCCGGAGATACAACAAAATCTATTTTATCGTATGTGCCAATAATGAGTTTTTTTCTTGTGGGCGAAATGATCGTATGTACACTAGAGCGGTCCCCAAACCGGCGCAAAATGGAAAATAGAAGGTCTCAGCATTCCCAAAGCTAATATTTGTTGTATAATTACTAATTGTAAAAATTAAAAAATTTTATTTTAATTTTAAATGGGAGCGACAGGGTCTCAAAGTTTTAAAAAATATTAATCATACGACACGTTCACCAAATACAAATTTTTACAAACAAAGTTATTAGTTCATTTCATTTGCTGTCATTGTTTAAAATTCAAAGAAGGATTTACATTTTTGGAAATAAAATGTTTACAAATTTGAATAGTTTCTAAATAAAATCATCGCCGACTATTTATTAATTAAAAAAAATAGATGATAATAGGCAACACTGCGTATGAGTTATTTACAAAAACTTTAGACGGCATTCGCGCCCGTTAAGACTCGACTTTTTTAACTTCTGTTTTTATTTACGCTAATTATACATGAAAAAGTAGATAGGGGAGAGAGAGCATGACCTTAAAAATTTCATATACATGGGCACCGCTCTAATGTACACAGAGAAAAAAAGATTCCCGTAGAGTGGATATTCAAATATCCACATTAATATCCATTTTTTTAAATATCCTTTTCACACTTTTCAGTTCCTTTGGATGAAGAATATAGATATATTCTTTTTAAGCGAAAATAAATCGATTTCGAAAATATCCAAGGGATCCCAAAAAAGGATACTTAACTATCTAGCCCAAATGGATACCGAAAACATCCTAAGGATCATCAAAACTATCCTTTTTTTCTCAGTGTATCAAACAATACTAATTGTCTACAGAATTATTGCTGCGGTGTGAATTGCCTATATATACTAGGATGCCAGTTGACTCCGTGCATATACGGGTACCCATTGAGCCACAACTGCATAGAAATGGGGTATTCCGACTTTCAAAACTAGAAGGCATTTGAGAATTTATAACTTTGCAGTAAAATAAATTAATCATTAGTCATAAAAAATACAGATTCTATTGAAATACATAACTTAACTTAAAATTATTGTAGCTTAAGAATTTTAGACAAACAATTTATTGACTTACACAATTTTTTTATAATATTGAATACCACAAAAATATAAAATTGAATATTCAAATCGAAACATCGGATATTTGAGAACGATGAAGAGGCCTAACTATTTGCTTACTTTGTTAACCTATTTTACCCTGCACTGAACAAAGTTTTCATATGTATACCTGAAGGTAACTTTTTTTTTATGTAGTTAGGAACAATGAATCACGAATGCAAAGTCAAAAAACTCTACTTATTATAGTTTCGCCAGGTGGGACTGTTCAATTACTCCAAAAGACACTTTTGCTAGTGTTTTTTGATGTCTTATTGTGCTACTTTTTTCACGGGTTGTCTTCAAAATTTTTGGCCCTTTCGTTTAAATAACACACGACTTTCTCTATTTTGTTTGTAGAAAATAATGTCTGTCCTATCCTACAGAATTGTTTTTTTCAAAATAGGGAATTTTTCTGTTCGACAAACAGCTGCGGAAAATGGGTTCAAGTACAACTTTGATAAAATAAAATTTTCTTTAATATAATTTTAGTAATTCAATTATTTACTTGTAATAAAACCATAAATATTTAATTTTTTTATTGTTCTGTCATGAAATAATATAATTTTTTATCTGTTTTTATATATTTTGTAAAATTTAAACTATTTTAAAAATGATCGTAAGTGCCAAACTTGGCGAAGAACCTACAAAATTTTGTGGGCAAAAATATTGTATGTGCCAAAAAATTTGTGTTTGGGGAAAAGATAATTTTTTTCACAAAAATCTTTGTGAGTTTAGTTAATTAAGTTAGTAATTGTTACCCATCTGAAGTTTGGTAGCGATATTGCCAGTCACCGCATCGAAAATTAAAAAAAAACGCTCTGCTGTAAAATTTGTTTTTTGGCACATACGATGTTTTCGCGCACAGGGGTCGATATTATGAAGATTGATAGACAGCAATGTAGACGGGTAAAAGGAGGTGTAGCTCGAACGATTTAGAAATTCGGGACATTTGCAAATTTTTCAAATGACCAAAGATTATTATGAAAACTTAATATACTCAGGTAGCCTACCACTTACTTAAGCACACTCGCGGTCAAAGAAGGTAACGATTTTATATACTAGGATTGTCAAGCTGCCCTTAAACCAGAATTAGACACACCATGACACGAGCCGAACGCAAGCCGAGACTAGTGAAAAGTGAGCAGAATACTTTTCAGTCATACACCCAAAAAATGTTGTCCTCAAAATGACACACTTGAGACATCAATTTAAAACTATTGAGTATCAAATTCTCTTTAACAGAACGTAATATGATATTTTTGTATGCTTTAATTTTTTGGTATCAATTAGACACTGGATCTTATTAATTTGATATTTCTGTTAACAAACTTTTAGTATCATTTTTTTTTTACAATTTAATATTATTTATCATAAAGTCAAGCCATTAAAATTAAAACATAACATATTATAAACATTTTTTTCTTTCAAACTCCTTCAAAATGAAATTCATTTACACTAATAAAATGAATTCGTCAAATGTGGACACCTGACTAAGAGGAAAATTGAGCTGTCACTGCATGCCTTGGTGTTCACGTGAATGTTGTTTAATCAGAAGTCACTGTATTGGTGTGACTCTTGCTGGAACCCATACATGTAGCTCTATACGTCTTCAGAGAACCAAACGCATTTTCTGCAGCTATCTTGGTTAGGAACCTCTCGCATTGTGCGTCATTTGGCAAAGCGCTGAAACAGCCACAGCCGCATATGTCCTGTCAGAAGAGCAACATTTTTTATTTACATATGTTTGCAAAAATCGACCATATCAACTTTAATACCTAGCTACTTAAATTAACTTATTAGTATGCTTCATTTGATATCCATTTATTTATCTTCATCACGTCGTCTGGGAAAGGGTCCTCCATTGATTTTACTTTTAACTAAGTACTGAATTATTTGCACAAAAATTAAAACACTAAATGTGACATGCATCGATTTTTAAATCGCACATTCTTCGAATTTTCGAACTAGAAAAAATTTATTAGATTCAAATTAATACTTCTGCGTATCAAATTAATATTCTAAGTTCAATTTAATACTATCTAGGTACAAAACAAATAATACTAGTTTCAGTTTTAATTTGAGACGTGTTTTAAGTTGATATTGATACAAAGTCAAAGAAGCAGAAAGAGCGGCTTTGCGTCGCTTTATTATCGCAGTTAAAGTAAGTTAAAGTCGGTTCTCACCGACTTCGATATACTCGTAACTCATGAGAAGAAATGTTTAATAGCGTTCCTGTGTTCCTAAGCGGGTACATCCGCAAAGTATTAAGCAACATTTTTTTAACTCGGCTGTTTTATATCCGATCTTAATGAAAATTTTACGGATTATAGTTATTGCTAATAAAAGTTTTAGAGTTAAATTTGAACTCTATATATTATATTAAATAATGAGGGAGTTATTCAACATTTTTTGGGTGGGCGTGGACAAATTTGAAACAGACTTGATCTGCGTGCAGACAATAGGAGTCTACATGTCAAGTTTGGTTGCTCTAGCTATTCTAGTCTCTGAGATCTAGGTGTTCAGACAGACAGACGGACAAGGCTATATCGACGCGGCTGTTGAAGCTGATCAAGAATGTATATATTTTATATGGTCGGAAATGATTTTTTAGGCGAGATGAGTGAGGAGAGGTAACTGAACAAAGAGAGCATGCAATGTTGGCGAGTATGGCGTTTAAGACTCATGGATCAAAATATATGGGATCAAAAGTTCTTTAATTCTCTCCAAACATTCTCCATCCAAGTATGAAATTCTCTATTTTTTGCTCTGAGTGAACACACTCTCACTTTTTAGACTGAAGATACAGGCGCTACCTTTTTTTGGTTTCTAAACCACTGTGCAATGCTTTGCTTGCGTCCCTCTCACCTGTGTGTGTGACAGTTGGCAGCTGCCTAAAAATTTTCCCAGACAAAATGCCATTTGCCCTGGGATTTGATGGCAATCGCTGCAATTTGGCCAGCCTGCCATTTTGGTAAATGAAAATTAAAATGTTTTAACTCAGCTGTGTGTAAAACTTCAAGCAATTTTACTCACATGGCTACCGTCCGATATGTTTGCTATTTTTTGTTTGCTACTCATCAGCTGCCCTTTTTACCCCTTACCCGCTTGTGCAAAGTTTTCAGGTAAACTGTGCTAAAATGTTATTAACGCTTAATTAGTGCTCAACTTTTGCCACCGATGCCACAAAGGCTGGGTGCGTTGCCTGAACTTTGGCTGCAGCTTTGTGGCAAAGTTTTAATAATGTTCAACTAAAATGAAATAATGCGTTGTACCACCAGACTGAAAGCTGCGATGAGTTGGGCTAAGCTACGTTGAGAGTGCCTTAAGGCGGATACTTTAATAATGTAAAACCAGTGACTGGCGAGACCATGCCATGTGAAATCATCAAAAATTCACTCACTTGCTTCTGTTTCTCTTGGGCCAAAACTGACCCAAAACAACGGGAGTGGTTGAAAGAAATATAATTTTGGTTAAAAGGAGAATTTAGAAAGAAAGTCGTCTCTATTTGTTGCACTTTGCTGGACTCAGATGTTGCTACGAAGAACCTGCATTACTCGGTAGAGGCAAATCCTTTATACAGAAGCAACGATTCCTTACTCAGCTAAATTACAAGCTAGATGTATAGAAAATAGCTCTGATGACTCTTTGAAACCAGCAGCACTATTCTGCTTAGGAAGCTTTTCTTAAATCATACTGTGTAATGAATTTTACAATCTAAAAATATGTATTGTGCTAGTAGACCCGCGCTCTTCGCTGCTTACTAAATGAATTTAATGTTTAATTTGTATATCATGAAATGTTCCGATCTACAAAACACACAATTTTGAAATAAAAATAGGCGTTCAAACACACATTTTTGGCCCAAATTTGAGATTTTTTGACTAATTTTTAATTTTTGAGGAACCTATTTATAAAGTAAAAATTTTTATAAGAACCATGCCACATACTCTGGCATGGGATTTGGTGCACGCGAGCGGAAATAACCCCTTTTTTCTACAAAGTTATAGTATAGATGTTTGTGAAGTTATTTTATATCGATCTTATTCTCCAATAATTTGCAATCAAATACCAAAATTCTTAGACGGCTTTGCTATATTTAAATTCTCCCTAACCCATTTTCTATGCAAATGAGATTTTCTCCAACATAAAAAATTGGAGGTTGAGAATGACCGAATTAAAGCTTGCAAACTGATAAATGAGATGTGATGTCAAGCCACATAAGATGATAAAAATCGCACAGAAATCTTTTCGCTTAAGCTAGCCTTTCCATTAAATCAATCAAGTGGTCAAAAGTATCTTTCCCCCTACTTAATTAGAAAATTATTTGACTCTTTTTATATGAAACAGCCACATTTGCTTATTTAATAAATAAAAGTATCAGCGACTGACACTCAGTATATACAAACAATTCGGCAGTATACTGCTGACATGCTAATTAAATTGCCCCAACATGTTTGGCTAGCGTTAAATAAAAATCATTTGAATTTTGGCACAACGAAACCCTTATGCTCTTGCTTGCTTATTTTCCAGTATGCAGTGTTTAAATTGCTTCTGTCAAAGTAGCTAAAGTTTCAGAATTTTCGAATTTTTTCAACTTATCAATATGAACTCTTGCTTCAGCTTCTGCTTTTGATAAAAACAAAGAAGTAGTAAAATCAAAAGCAAAAAACGATTGTTGAGAAAAATAAAAGCAGCAGCAGCAGATGTCGCTTTGTAAATTTAATTTTGGTTTTGGGGGAAATTTCGTTCAGTGCCGTAATAGCCTAGTCACAATACAGCCCATCTTAGTGGAACGATGAGAAGATATTGGAAAAAAGCCATCATCAACCGTCTACCGTCCACAATCCTATATTGTTAACATGCGATACGGACTTATACGAAATATTAATGGTCTGCAATGCAAATAAGTCGAAGCAAATAATTTACTGACACTAATACATTGTCATTTATACACGGAATGATCCATTTTGGAAATATTTTCAATTTTAATGCGCGCCGTTTTCATTTTGACATTTCAATTACGTTGACTGCTTATATTTTACACTGAGAAAAATATCAGCCTATAATCTAGATTAAAAATCTCTTTTCTCTTGAAATCTAGAAATCTTAAAAAACAAGATTGAAAAACCTTGAAATGAGCCATTAGAAATCTTAATTTTTCATGGAATCACCCATATAGGTTTATTTTGTTAATAAAAGTATAAAAAAATCAACCAGCCCCTCCTGGGATTTGAAGCACAGTCCTTTCGTTGTAATAAGGCTTTTGGCATGGCCACTTAGCTGACACGACTATGGATTTTTAGGCGTACCCTATTGCAGTATAAAAACTTTGCTAACAGGAATCTCGGATAAGCTGGCAGAAATCACCGTCGTCCTGAGTTGTTATACTGCTACTGGTGGCGCCTGGAAAGTGACGACCAATAGCCGTGTGAGCTAAGTGGCCATGCTGTGTATTCAATCACCAGAGGTTATCAGTTCAAGTCCCAGTACCGGCGGATTAATAATAATTTTTTTGTAGTTTTATGTAAGTTTAAAAATGTTAATAACTAAAACAAACACAACTACATATGTCAATAATATATTTTTTTTAGTTGATATGAAAACGTTTTAGAATAATCTTGCAAATGTTATAATAATATGACTTTAATATCAACTAGAATTCGAAATTCGAAATAACAAATTTAAAAAACAACACGCCTGCTGTATCGGTCAGTTATTACATAAACAAGATTCTTTCGACACTTTCTTCTGACGGCATGCTTATGTCATTTATTTATAAAAACAATTTCGGTCAAATGACCACCACGGCTGACTCAAGGTATACTTATCAAGGTAGTCGCACTCGCTCTCTTGCTAAATCTTATTTCAGTGTCAAAATTTTGACAGAAGAGAGAGAGAGAGCGAGAGAGTAAACAATATGCTCGCTTGTGTCAAATAAAATAAAATTTTACACAAAGAGCAATATGGAGGCGCCATTGCTAAAAATGAAAAAAACACGTAAAGTCTGTCACAAAATTAAGAAGTAAATCAAGAAAATTTTGTGCGCCGCTCTCAACTGCTGCCAACAGACTGACATTTAAGAAGGAAGCAAAGAGAACGAGCGAGTGAGCTAGACTACCTTTTTGTTTATCCACCAACATTCCAGTTTCACGAACTTCCTTCACGAATTGATCCATAAATATAGTTTTCGGAACATTTTTTTTGTTAAATGTTTCTTTTTTCTCATTTCGCACAGTTTGAGTCAAGGACTCACCACTTTGGAATATTTCATATTTCCCAACTTTCTTCAAGCGAATAGCGACCCATTTCGTAAACGTCAAAATTTTTACTAAATATTAGTCGCTATCCGAATGGCATTTGACGTTTTTAAAGTCAAATTATGAAAAGTTCAAGTTCCAAACACTAGATGGACCGCCCTGTATTAGCTGTGAGAAAGTAATATTGTATGGCACCCCGTGCGGGTGGTATGGGTTCAATTCCGCCTCGGAACTGTTTTGTTGTTTTTTTTTTGGGTTAAGTTCTAAAATACAAGACAAATGCTTCCCTACAAGACAATCATATTTTAAGTTTTTATCTTTTTATACCCTGTTCTCATTAAAAATGGGAAAAAGGGAATTCATGTAGTTATGAAACAGCCAGAAGGAAGCACCTCCGACCCCATAAAGTATATATATTCTTGATCAGCGTCAACAGCCGAGTCGATTAAGACATGTGTCTGTAAGAACGCGTCGATCTCAGAGACTGTAACAGATAGAGCCACAATTTTTGGCATGTATGTAGGTGTATACTGTGCCCACATCGAGTTTGTTTCAGATTTGGAAAATTCCTCCTCCTCCTTCTTCTAACAGCGAAAAACTGTCTTTCTCTCTGATAAACGTTATTTTACAGACTATAAAAAGCTGGAGCCACAAAATTTTTGAGTTTGCTGTACCCATAAAGTTTGGTCCGATTTGGCAAATTCCTCCCTTCTTCTAACACAAATACTGTCAGAGCTACAATTTTAGCGACTAGTGTCTAGTTGTATTAGTCTTCGGCATTTCCGGTTCAGCTTTGCTATTGAAAGCTCTTTTCACGCGCTAACACGTGTTTAATTTATTGTTGTTTGTTTTAGTCGTTCGTGAGTTATAGCGTCGCAAACATGGAGCAAAATAAAGAAATTATGGCATATTTTACAGTACTACTACGATGAAGGCAAAAATGCATCTCATGCTGCCAATAAAATTTGTGCAGTTTACGGACCCGATACATTTTCCATTTCCACTGCACAACGATGGTTTCAACGTTTTCGTTCTGGTGCAGAGGTGATCGAAGATGCGCCACGGTCCGGAAAGGCCTGTCGTCGAAAATTGCGATAAAATCGCTGAATTGGATGCATGCGAATCGCTTCTGAATCGCAACAAAATCGACCCGTTTTAAAGCGGATGGTGACTGGCGATGAAAAGTGGGTCACACACGCGGTGCGCAAACGGTCGTGGTCGAGAAAGCAGTGAGTTGCCCAGACGGTGGCCAAGCCTGGATTGACGGCCAGGAAGGTTCTTCTGTGTGTTTGGTGGGTTTGGCAGGGAATCATCCACTATGAGCTGCTCCCCTATGGCCAAACGCTCAATTCGGACCTGTACTGTAGCAACTGGACCCGCTTGAATGCACCAATGCAGAAGAGGCCATCTTTGATCAACAGAAGCCGAATTGTCTTCCATCAGGACAACGCCAGGCCACACACATCTTTGGTGACGCGCCAGATGCCTCCGGGAGCTCGGATGGGAGGTTCTTTTGCATCCACCATATAGTCGGATCTCGCACAAGCGATTACCACTGGTTTTGGGTCCAGGCGGAAGGAACTGGGAGGGGGGAGGGGGACAAAAAGGTGGTGCGGGGAAAAAGGGTTTCCATTTTTAGTGAAGGAGGAGGATTTTAGAAGGGGGTTTGAGTTTGGGTTGTGGTTGGGACTTGGGATGAAAAAAGGGTATATTGATAATTATGAACTATTGAAAATTCAATAAAAAATACCGCAAGACTTTTTTGACAACCTTATATAATATATTCAGTAAGGCCCAATAGCTGTCTATTCTGTATACCACTATAAGATCCGAGCAAAAACCTCAAAGATATGCAAGTGCGCCTCCCCATTTATTCAAATAAATTTAATAAATAAAAAAAATAAAAGGAGTTCAAAGCTATAGGAAGCACATTACTTGGAACAGGGTATTTTGCTTTCGGGGCGCTCGACCGCAACACTCTTACTTGTTTGCTATGCATTTTAAAAAATTGATTATATCAGAAATGGTCTTAAAACTGCACAGTATTTCTTTCATTTTTTAATGCAATCTCTCAGTCTACTGAATGCTGCTGTAGAAATGCATTTACTAATGTTTGTTCCTTTTTGAGCGTCTCAATGCATTTTTCAATTGATGCATGAGGGACTTGACTATTTCCATTGAAGGTGTTGTGCCAGTCAGTGGCGTGTCACATCGACACCTGAGACTAAACTGATTTCGAATCGTTAAATGCACAGAAGCAAATTCCCGACCTGCAGAGCAGAGACATGTATGTTAATGTTTGAATTGAGATAAACAATTTTCTTAATAAAATATAATGTGATGAATTTGTTCCTGTACTGAATTGACGAATGTTAAAATTGAACTGTGTTGAAAATCATTGAGCTATTTTTTGCATGTGCTGAATTGATTGTATGCATGTGTTGAAATTGCTTGTGTTAATTTTGTGTTGAGTTAAATTTTATATGTGTTAAATAGACCTGTCACAGTACAATTCTGCCATTTCATATCAATTTTTCCTTTTGAGGGCATACGACTTAACGCTTAGGTTCACTAAAGCTCAGTCCACATGATAAAGATAATTTCCTACATCGTCATTTTCTGAAAGTGAGATTGCAAAATGCAAATTCGAAACCTCAACACAATTTATGTAGTCAATGACTGGTTTATTTGCAATATGTGAGACTACTGTGCGAGAGGACGAAACATCTAAAATAATTTTCTTCACCTTGACCTTAAGCCGGATAAATCAAACTTGGAACTTTTATACTCTGTACCAAAGGTGCACAGAGTATATTAAGTTTGTGTAAAAGTATGTAAGTAATCATTTCCGACCCTAGAAACTATATATATCCTTGATCAGCATTAACAGCCGTGTCGACATAGCCATGTCCGTCCGTATAAACAAACAAAACAACCAGAGATGGTTAGAGAAATGGTAAAGATCGGATGAGCGGTTCTAAAGTTATGAGCAAAAAACTTAGAGATGACATACCCAGGGATGAATCTCCCTTCAAAAATTTTCCCTTTTATAAGTTATGTAAATTTTTTAATTGTGTTAAATGTCTTACGATGCATTTTTAAATTATAATTCAAATTTGAGTCATATAAATAAAACGGAAATTAATAAAAATATGGTGGCGCCAAACATGAGGTACCACTTGCCAGCCCTTAATCCGCTAGCTGTCATGTAGAGGGCGACACCATTGACAGAGGAAGCCACTGCGGAAGCGGTTTTTCTAAATGTCCTAACAAAACGCGAGAGATTTGAAACCAACTAAATGCATTTTCTGTGGCACCTAAGAATTGGAATTTGGTTGGAAGAGGTTTCTGTGGCACCCCCCATAGCTTCCTTTTTTTGCTAATCATTTAATAGATTTTAAAATCGATTATCTTAAAAGGCAGGGTTGTAAGACACTCGGGTTCTGTTCAGTGGTTTACAATGGTTTTAATCTACCGATTAGGCTACCAATACTGTTTCGGTTTGGTTGATTGACGCTTTAGCTCTTCGCAAGTTGAGGAGGTCGCCGTTTCAATCTTCGCTATCGAGCTGCTCTTAACGAAAGAAGCGCATTTTTGTTGAGCTAAAGCTTCTTAGCAGTATTCATATAAGTGTGGATTCATGAATTAAGCTCAAGTGGGCTTAATTTGGAATGAGAATTTAACAAGTGAGGATTTGGGAGATCGCCGCTCTGTTAAGTAAGGAGTACACAAGGATGCAGCAGCTCAGCAGCATTCGTATAAGTATGGAATCCTGAGCTGAATATTTTTTGAGTGCTGCTGCCTCTTTCAATCAATGGGTTAAAACATATATCGATGCATTTCAAACGTCCGTACAAACTTGTTATACCATCGCGGCAAGGGTATACAAAGTGAAAAGGCATTTAAGCATCGCATGTGCGCAAAATTTAATAGACTGCCAGTAACGACGACAGAAACAGGCGAATGACAGGCCTTTTACGAGCACATTACAAGGCTAGATTAGGGGCCCTGCAGTGCAAAATAGATACATCAAATGTCAAAACAATCAAAATGGGAATCAATTATATTGAATTCCCCAATTAAATTGCATTTGACCATAAATTGAAATTCGAAAGTAAACGAAGCGAGATTTAATGTGGCCCAATTCAATATATATGTTTGGTTAATATAGCAACGAATTTAGGTTATTTACAGCAAGCTGACCCCTCACACAAACACACCCAGAGAAAATAACTGATTTATGAGCAGGTTTCTGCCGTGTCGGAAAAGGAAGGGGAAAGCTATAAATGGAATCGTGTGGATGGATGCCAGGCATCCTCCTGTCGTTTATATATATTTATTCGCTTCAGGCCTTACACTTCAATAAGTTTTCAATGAACACTTTGAAACTATTTTTAAAGCATTTAACGTTTACACCTTTGCAAATCAATGTGGTGTGAATGAATGATTTATTCGAATTGAAAAAAATATTAAAGCGAGAATAGCGAGGTTAACGAGTGAACAACAGCAATATTATGCCAAGAAATGTTCGTTTTGAATACGCCGCATTATCCTTTCCCCGCTCTTTATCCGCCTGCTTTCTCTCTTAAGCGGACTTCGGCCGCCTTATCCGCGCAAACGCAATGCCATTCAGGCCTCTCCTTACGCAGCATCCTTTTGCGGATAACCTTTTGCGGCACGTGTTTTTGTTTACCTTCTTCATTGTTGTTTTCTGCATTTCCGCATCAGCGTCACCAGTCCATAGTAACCCAGTTTGATGCGTAAAACTGCTACTGCCATTGCTACTGAAGTGTCTCTGGTGCTGGTGCTGGTGCTGGTACTGTTACTGGTGCTCCTGCTCGTCATGCGCCTGTTACGAGTATTTTGGATGCTTGCGGTGAGTTTCAAGTGTGCTCGTCTTACCCATGATTGTGAAGTTCGCTTTGCACATTTGTGCTAAGGACACTTGAGATGTGCCACACACACCCACCCACCCCCCCACTCAGACACCCACTGCACTTGCACTGTGACCAGGCAACCAAAAGTACAAACAAGCAAAACTTGAGTGAATAATGTGCAGGTGAATTGCATGCAGAACAGAAACTGTACAAATTATTGTTGAACTTAAAAATGGTTTATGCTAAAGCCCAGGCTGGTCCAGAATCGAAGCCATATTTTGTTTAACGATTTCAAATGGCAAGTGTAGAAGTGCAGCAAAAGAAGTTAGGTCATAAAATGGCAATATAAACCACATAGATACAAAATTAAGTGTTTTGTATTTAAATTAAGAATGTCCCAACACAACAATCAGAATTAAAAAACAAATTTCCTGATTACATTGGAGTCTCTTTTAAGTCCTTAGTCTGATTAAAATGGTCATTAATGCGCTCGTTTTCCGATTATAAATGGGAAAATGCTTCCACCCATGAAGAGTGCTTTATACCCCGTTTTTCTGATCAGTTTCGACTCATTTGCAAGTCTTTTTCGAGTCGTTTTTTAATGAAACACATTTTGGGCAAAGGCATGAGTATTTTCGAGTCTTCCTTAATTTGCACATGAAACTCTCTTTTTACACATCAAAAGGGCTCAAAAAATACTAATCAAGGTTATTTTGTCAAAATGATTTTCCAAATGTGGGAGTTGATTTTAGACCTTTTCAGAATATTTATATGCGTTTTTTCTACCTGGTTTTTATCAAAGTTTTTGCATCTGGCTATTGAAAGTCAAGCAAAACAAATACCCTCTGTGCTTGAAAAAAACACCCTGTCTTCCCTTGGAGTGTTTGGTTGGGTTTTAGCCACCTTGCAGAGCTCATAAGCAAAAAAATAAATTCAACAATAGCCCTATTTCACAAAATTTCAAAAGTTTTTGTATCCGGCACTTTTAGCAATTGATTCTTATGGAAAATTTCACGCTGAATTCAAATCTGCACTCAGATATGTCAAACGGAGAACGGTTTTTGAGATATCGCTAAATTTTCAATTTTAGTGTTTTGAAAAAAGGTAGGTCTACTAAAATGCCATTTTCTCTGGTTTTAGTCAACCGATATGTATAAACTGAAACAAATTATTCGCAATTAAGTAAACATACCTCTTCTTGAGAGTATTATTAATTGTTGGTTTGCATGCAAAAAACAGTGACTAAAACAGTAACCAAACAGTGACTAAAACAGTGACCAAAACAGTGACCAAACACTGGCTAAATCAGTGACTAAAACAGTGACTATCCATCGTAAAGAGCTTCGTTCGTATCGGGTGTTCTACGACGGCCGCTCTTTTTTATCCAAAATTTTATGAACTTCAACATGAGTTGCTCAAAGCGAACATTTCACTGCAAAAATGATACAAGCAAGTTTTCCTTTATTTGTGGAGGATTTTCATTCGCGAGGCAGAGAATTTTTTCGGAGCAATTGCAAAATATTTTTTCTTTATATTTTGGCAAGAAACTAGACTATTGTTGGTTCTTGTTGCGAGAAACACACAGTCTGCACAAAAAACATAAGCGGTTTACATCATTTGAGTACTTTTATCCAACCTTGAACTGCAATAAAAACTCCTAATGCTCAACGTTTATTCTTATTTGTGACTAAGATGTGATTTTTATACTGAAAAAACTAGTAAAAACTCGATATTTTGGTTACATTTCAATGTCAGAGATGAATTTTTTAAATGGCAGTATCTTAAATTGCTCTCTGAAGTGATCTTTTTTGTTAAGATACTCCTATGTGACTTATTAAACAAAAAGCGCAGAGTTACGGGTGGGAGAGCATGCAAAGAAACAACAATTAATAATACTCTCAGAGAAGTTATCGTAATTGTGAATATGGCGCCATTATTTTTTTCATCCGATTTTGATGACCAAGGGCAAAAACTGTTCGTAAGAGATTACCCCATCCTGTTAATATCTGAGACCTGAGCATTTTTTATGGTAAGATTGAAAAAACTTAATGAAGGCAGCAAAAAAAATTAAAAAATGATCAAAATTTTAAAAAAAAAAAAATCAACTTTGTAGTGCTATAACTTCGTCTTCGTCCTTTCTGATTGGATTTTAAACAACTGTCGTTTTTTTAAGAAATAATTTTATTATCTTTAATTTTTGTTCCAGTTTATACATATCGGTTGACTAAAAGCAGAGAAAATGGCGTTTAAGTAGAGCTACCTTTTTCAAATTACTAAAATTGAAAATTTAGCTATATCTCAAAAACCGTTCTACTTTCCACATATCTGAGAGCAGATTTGAATTCAGCGTACAATTTTACAAAAGGATCAACTATTTAGAAGAAAATTTGGATAAAAGTAAATTGTTTAATTTGCAACACATTTCAAAAGATAGCAGAATTCCAGGCTGAACCATCACCTCGACGCTTAGCACATTGGAGTCCCCAATGCGTTATTCGGCGATAAGATGGTTATATAATGGAAAACTGTCTTTGAAACAGTGGATACCATTTGCTATTCCAAATTGTTGTAATTAATCTCTGTTGATTTGTGTTGATGACATTGAATTGTAGCTCTCCACATTTTCAGAATATTTAAAGAATAGTTCGACTAATTTAAAGAAAATAAAAATTGTGTACCATACCCCGAGTTTCTGATAAGAGGTGGCTCTCTATTAAATCATCAATGGATGGAACTGTTCAGCGTTGAAATCATCCATTCGTACTATTTCTGCAGCAGGTTTAAATGCGCTGAATGGTAAAATTATACCCTCCAAAATAAAATTTAAAATATTTTGACTAAGATTTTCTCAATGTTGTAAAATGATTTATATTTGGGATACGCATTTGGATAAAAGCTTAGAGGTGAATGTAAGGAAAACATTTCATCTGATTAAATGCACAGATTTTATCAAGGACGTTTCTGCCAAATGATTAATGTAAAATCATCTGTGCTAAACAAACTGCCCATTGACACCGTAAATTCCAATTTGAGCATAAGGTAATCTAATATAGAAAACAAGTGAGAAAGTCGGTCAAGCCCGACTATAATATACTCTGTACCTAGAGTAGGAGCTGAATGCAGTGCTGCTGCTGCGCTCATCTCTAAGTTTCGCTCTCTTTCTCTCTCGAACATTGTGCGGCGTTGGTTATGAACGGGTGGGAGGGGGGTGGCGGGGGTGATTCACTTATATTTGCTTAAAACTTGAGAACCTCTCATCCAATCTTTATCATTTCTTCGGCAAATCGATACATATGGCTAATGACTAACTATCTCTAAAAGGTTCGAATCATCTATCTACAAAACTGTGGGAGATATGACGTTTTTTTCTTAATTTCGTGGGCTGGAGGGGGCGTGTCAAAAATTGAAAATAGGCTTGATCTGCCTGGAGGTATAAGAATCCATCTCTGAGATCTGTTTGTTCACACGGACGGACGGACAGACGCACAGTGGAAAAAAGGCCAGATTAGATCGGATTTATTAATAACTCCTCGAATAACTCCTTTTTGATAGCATTGTAATGAAAGTATCAGAAGTGAAGGTATGTGACCGAAATTTTCTAAGGTCTTTACTTCTGGCCTCGAGAGCTTCTTCAGAAAACATACCAATTAGAAGGGAAGAATGCTTGATTATATCTGCACCATGTATCAAAATTGCATATCGCAAACATATGTTGGTCGATCTTGCAAGATCATCAAAATTGACGAAATTTTAATTTCTTGGCTATGTGCACCAAAAAATTCTGGAAACTGTGTGATCAACCAGGCATTGCAAAGGTACCTCGAAAGAATGGTCGGTAAGTTGTAGCCCATTGGGGTATCACCGTTTCTTTGCAGACCATATAATATATGTGGGAAATATATTTGCATTACTCTGTTTGGCACCACTCACAAAGTCCATATAAACCCCTTTTTGCGTATCGACCATTAATATAAAAATCTAAAGCTTCCTCTGCCGTATAGTTAATTTGTTTTTTCTCTTCAGATTGAATGACTGATTTTAATCTCTTTGGCAGTTGTTCATCGAGAGTCAGCGGAGATACCACCATTGAGGCATTTCTTTTGTCAGCCTTGTATAAGCTAGTGCTGGCCGCAGACATGGGCTCTTCGCACGGAATTTCTGTGGCGATGTCAGATATTTTCTTTGAGGTTTCTTGACGGTCATTAAAATTCATTGCGGGTCTCCCAGTCTTTGAACATGAGTTTATCAAAATTGAAAATCTTTTTGGATTTTTTTTTGGAATAAATTTGAAAAACTTTATTGAGATTCAAAATCTCCGCGTTTATCCTCGCAATTTATCAACCGTTTTACGTTCGGGAAATTGTTAAAAAAAAATAAAAAAAAAAAATAAAAAAACAACTCCCCGCCTCTCGGGGGCCCCGAGTCCAAGCTTTTGGCTCCCCCGCGGTGAGGAAATTTTTGCCGACCAGTTGCGGTATAAGAACCGCGGCGCTGGTTCTTGGGGGCTCACCAGGGCGACGCAGTGTGGTAAATCACCCCGAGGTACTCAGCTCAGTCCCAGTACAGGTAGATTAATAATTAGGAGTTATATAGTTTTCAGAAAGAAAAATGTTAATAACTAAATCAAACGCAACACAAAAAAACAAAAAAAAAACATAAAAATAATAGCAGCTTAATATATTATAGAAATTATATTCTGATCAGCATGACGAGCTGAGTCGATTAAGCTTTGTCCGTCCGTCTGTCCGTCTGTCTGTTTCTACGCGAACTAGTCCCTCAGTTTTGGAGCTATCGAGCTGAAACTTTGCACAGAGTCTTCTTTTTTACTGCACGCTGCTAATATGTCGGAACCGACCGGATCGGATAACTACTTCTTGTAGCTGCCATACGAATGTTCGGTCGGAAAAGGATTTTAGTGGAAAAACTGTTTTGCTCTCAATATAACTGCTCTCAAACTTACGGTCATGGGTAATATGTAATGTTTTTAAGCTGATCTGCGAAGTTTGGTCGAAGTCGCTAACCGTTGAGACAAGCTATTTCAAGTGTATCAAAACTTCGGTACAGACGAAGTTAACTTTGCCTTTCTCGTTTTTTTTTTTTTTTTTTTCATACTTAAAAAAATGAGATTGTTTCATCTTGAAGTCGAGTATAAGCGATCTTTATCCAAGATTAAGGATTAAGATTAAAAATTGAAAATTGAGAATATAATCTTGGGTTAAGATTATCTGGTCTTAGTCGTTCTGACCGTTCGACTCAAGATTATAATCTTTTGTTGATTCTTTCTCAGTGCAGTCTTTTGTTTTTTCTAAAATGTATCTCATAATGGTTTTCTCTCCATTTCATTGCCAATTTTGAAGTGAAATTTTGGATTCGCTTAGAAATTTCAACTCATTTACTATTGCTATAATTGGACCTAGAAAGATGCGGTCCTTACATATTATATTTTTTTTGAGAATTTTTGAAGGATGGGTTTTTTTTTGCTAGACTAAGTTTTCTAAAAAAACCTAGAACCTGAACATTTGAAAAAATTGCAAAGCTCTATCTTAAACCGTGTTCGAGTATTTTAAATTATTAAAATTTCACAATATTTCACTTTTTAGCGTATAACTTCCACAAGAGAGCTCCAAAAAATCTCAAATTTTGGGTCAAGCTTTTCTCATAATAAGCTAAGAAAAGAAAGTTTTTTTGTATGGAATGCCTCATATACTCGTCGCCCTGATCAAAAATATATATTGTTTATAGGGTCGGAAATGAATATTTCTGTGCGTTGCAAACTTCTGGTTAAAATTAAAATAGCCTTTGCAAGGGTATAAAATACTAAATCCAAGTACAAAAATGCCATTTTAAGTACGATTTTTAAACCTCGAGCACTTGATCATGCATTTTTAATATCATTTCGAGTGTTTCTGAAACGAAATAAAATAGGAACAAAATTTTCTGGTCTTAAGTCCATAAAATGATTAAAGTACTCAGAAAATATCCAGGGGTCTTAACTTAACACATAGTTGAGTAAAGTAGTATTTACACTGGTCTGATATCTCATATGATAAGCTACAAAATATTTTGAATATATGGGAAATAGCCAATCAGAGTTTCTTTGACACCCAGAAATAAGAAAAAACTCGTTTCTGGATTCACAGACATTTGAAAGCACCCTTTTGGATTTTAACTTGGTTCGGTTCGGAGGTTCACGCATAAAACAAATTTCCGTACCTTTTAAAATTATAAATTGGAAATTGCATATATGCAATATACTTGTTCGCTTCCATGCATAGGATGAAATTATTGAGTCGTAGCAGAAGGCAAAGTCAGGACAAGTCGATTAGAATTAAGAGAGAAAAAATCCCGGAATATAGCGTACTAAAAATCTCCCTAGTTGAGCTTGGCGAAAACAATAGACTTGAAGAGTCTAGCTTTTGGTAAGTGTGTACTTTAGTAGCCCTATTAGCATGCCTCTCACCTTCTTAAAGATGTTCCAGCCTCTCCCGCAGGCAAGGCTTTGGGCTATTGACGTTTTTGTTGTTTTTTGTTGTTTCGCAGCCAGCACAGCAGGTTCACAGATTAGTTGATCATTGGTTCGCGTTTCGGTTTTATATCACAAGTTAAAGGTTCGGTAGGGTATTCGGTTCAGATTGAGTACATCTTTCTACAATTAATTGTCATAACATTGTCCATCAAATTCAAAAATACACCACCATGTTTTGAACTTAATCCTTGAGTTCCAGTGCTTTCATATACCAGTTCTTAAATCGACGTTTCATACCATATTCAGAATTTCAGTGGCTTGGAGCCTTCAGATTAATTTCCTCCAGGTTTCTACAGAAGTAAAAGCCTCCTTAAAACTTAATTGTGTACAAGAGGTCATAAATGGTTTAACTGCCCTGCTGGAGCTTCAGCTTAGCACTCCTTCTCCTCACTGGCCCTCAGTGCTTCGTCCATTGCAGCCTTACACAAAAAAACATAAAATTTATTGGTTGTGAAATTTTTACACATTTACACAAAAAGATTTTAGCATCGAAAAATTATTACAGCTTTGCATGCATTATGCCGCCTCAAGTTTGCCAAGCTGCAGTTGTATCCTGCTGGGACGGACAGCTGCTGCTGTGCCTCAGGTGCAAAATGTGCATTTTCATTCTACATGTTTTAAGGCAAGTTGTTGACACAATTCCAAGCAGCAGCAGCTCAGCTATTTATATGTATTAACTAGTGGCCACCTCCCGAAAAGTATGCCATCACAATGGCCGTTTCCCCATTTTCCTATTTATTTAACTTTTGCCGTTAGAATTTAAATGACTAAACCTGCTTAATTATTCCATTTTCTACACGCGCGTTTTCATGCCGCAATTGAAATTTTTAATAGGAAAATGCGTGGGCGCGTCCACAATCCGCACTCGACTGAACTGAGGCTAAGAGCTCCCGCTCTCGCGGGTATTTCGCATCGCGTCGCTGTACCTCAAAACTGGCGGCGCTTTGTGGCATTTTAATTACAAAGCTTCAGCCGTGCACCGGGGCTAATGAAATTAAAAAAGTCGCACAAATAGCATAATAATACAAAAAAAAAATAAAGTTTAGCAAAAGGCTGCCTGGCTGAATGTTTCCACACAAAACACCCACCCGCCCACAGAGACTAAAGATTAAACAGTTCACGGGAACGTCGAAGCAGCCATCGATGTTCCTGTCTAATTAATTGCTATTTGCGGTTTGCTTTCCATCCAATTAGTAACCTTTAATTATAATTAGTTTGATTTCACCAGTTAGATAATTTAATTGCGGTTTTCTCACTGATTAACTCACTCAAAATTTTGTCACATTTCAGGACCTAAAGAGAGGGTAGGCACGGGAAAAGCAGATGAGTGACAACTTTAATTTTAAATGCGCAAAACCAACCGAAGTTTATATTCCCTTGTTAGTACCGGCGGGCGGATCATTCACGGGCTCGAACGCGCAAAATTTTAAGGGTTCAGGTTCACGTAGCGGGTTCATAAGGACGGTCAACCTAGGTTTACGATCGGGTAAAACATTGCACATGGAGAATATTTTCAATGTATCCTGAATATAAAAGTATTTTTTTGAACCGAACCCTTTTTATACCCTTGGAAAGGGTACATTAAAATTGTCCGGATGTTTGTAACGCACGTAAGGAAGCATCTCCGACCACAAAAAGTACATACATTCTCGATCAGCATGAAGAGCTGAGTTGATATAGCCATGTCCGACCGTCTGTCCATCCGTCACACAATTTCACCAAGATTTCTCGAAATAGGACAACTGAGTATAGAGTATAGCTGCCATACAAATCGGCAAACAACCGGCATTAATCGGCAAACTGCAATCGGCAAAGAATTTGACGATATTTAGCCGATTATTTGCCGATTATAGTTTGGCAAACAATCAGCAAACGGCAAACTGCAGTCGACAAACGGCAATCGGCAAACTGCAATCGGCAAACTGCAATTTATATCAAAACGGAAGCCGTTTTCAGTATGGCACAACGAGGATATCCCCACAAAGAAGTTTTTGGCTTTGGAGAACTATGTTTTCAACACAGTATTAGAGAAAAAAAAACGTGTCGAAATTGGTAAAAATTGCATTACAAATTTTAAATTGGAATAATGTCGGAGGAAGCACCTGAAGCCAGAAACAAGGATTATCGAAATATTCGCGAGCACCCCCAAGAAAATCCACTAGAAAAAATACAATGGAAGATGTTTTAACGGACTCCTAGTTTCTTCCAAAATTTTATTACGTCACTTACTTACTTGTCAATATTTTCTTTAATTTTAAAAAACTAAACTTATTTATAATATTTAATTAAAAAAATTTTTTTTAATTGTTTTAATTCCAACCTTAAAAAAGTTGGCAATCAATTAAAATTAAAAACAGCCCTAAAATAACTAACTTCGTGTTTGCCGAAGTTTTTATCACCCTTATAAATAATACATCAGAGTTTGAACTCAGCATTAAAACAGACAATTTTTTCTAAATAACCCACTTTTTCGAACGATGAACCACTATGACAGCCTAGATATATAGGCTCGGAAAATATGGTCAACCAAATTTTTTTCTATATATCTGCTCACCAAATGACAGGAAAAAACTTAACAAGTTGCTCACTCTCTCAACAGAACACTAGTTGCTGATTTTCTAGTGTTTCTGTCAGTAATCGATGAGAGAAACACACTGTGTGCTATCTGACTATAACAGTTTGATGGGGACAATTTCATTTGGGTGTCAGCAGCTACAGAGCATAGCAGCAGGCAAATCGACCAAAATTTAATCAAGCCACTTTGTGCCAATGAAGTGTAAGGTAGTCTCGTCGGCAAAGCTGTGTCCTTAGCGTATGCTAATGGGTGCAGTGAAAGCGCAAATGCTGGTGATCAGACAGCGGCAATAAGTATCTTAAGATTAACCTGAACGGTCCGTGGGGTTCAAAACTAACTCATGCAATACAAAGGCGATCGTGTCATAAATTTTATTTCAGTTTAATTTGTTTTTATAGTTTTATTTTTAATTATTTAAATATTAATTAATATTTTTGATTTTGAACGAAATATTTTTGTTCTTAATTCTAAAATATATTCTAATTTTGAAATAAATTTTGGTTGCTCGTAAGGGTTAAACATTAAAAAATTCGTCCGCACACAGCCTTCCTCGTCAACAAGCAAGCATGCCTAAATAAAGGGACAAAAACGAGCTGGCTTCGGCAGCCGACGAGACTACCTTATACTTATTGTATCATGGTCCGAGCCAAAGTGTCTTTTTGTTGTTGTGTTACACACTCACTTGGCCTAGGATTAAAAAAAAAAAGAAAATGGCAATATTCAGTGTATTATAATTGAAAAACATATTTTTACCTTATAGCTTGAATCATCCCAAGCATTTCCACGATAATCTTAGTCTTTAACAACGTATATTTAATTATTTGCAAATTAGTTCCTTGGACTGATTTCTCCAGTCTGGTCGCCAAAACAATTTTAAGTGATATGAGCTTGCGTTTAACCATAACCTTTATATCGTCTTTTATGGACAGCCCTTTCACATGGACATGATCTATATTTCTCGAGGCTATTGGAGCCATTTGCAGGGCATTATGTATATATTTTGTTGACAATTTCGCGAAACCCTTTGCAGGCTTATAGTAAAAAATGGCCTGCCGACAGTGGAAACAATTTTCACGTGAGACGCAATTATTGTTTGTTTATTTGCCTCGATGGCAATTTTCATTTTCCTTGCCTTTTTTGCGTACCGGTGTACTCTTTGACCTCATTAAATGATTCGAAAACTTCCCGATGTTTAGCCGTTAATACCGCCTCAAAAATTTTTAACATGGGGGCCAGATAATATTATACCACATTCGCTGCAAAGCGAGTAATTTGAGGTATTGTAAAATTAAAAAAATAAGCACTTTATTAAAAAAATATACGCTTCCGGAACTATACGTTCCGCGCTTACTTGCCCTTTTCAAAGGCATACATACAGTTGTGGTCGAGTTTTCTGATCACATTTAAGTACATCTTTTTATACCCTGTACCCATTAAAAATGGGTAAAAGGGGATAATGAAGTTGTGCAAATGTATGTAACAGGGAGAAGGAAACATCTCCGACCCTATAAAGTATATATATTCTTGATCAGCATCAATAGCCGAGTCGATTTAGCCATGTCCGTCTTGTCCGTCCGTCCGTCCGTCCGTCCGTCTGTCCGTCTGTCTGTATGAACGCGTCGATCTCAGAGATGGTAAGAGATAGAGGTTTGACATGTATGGGACAAATGCTTCTTTTATCTGTACGCAGATCAAGTTTGTTTCAAATTTTGGCCACGCCCCCTCCCGCCCCCGCAATTTGGAAAAAACGTTATATCTCCCACAGTTTTGAAGATAGACGATTCGTACTTTCTAGAGATAGTTAGTAATTAGCAAAATGAATCGATTTGCCGAAGAAATGATAAAAATCGGATGAATGGTTCAGAAGTTATGAGCAAAAAGCGAACCAAGCCCCCCCGCTACCACCCCACCCACCCTATAAAAAATGTTGCATACTTTTCGGATGGTCACCCTAAGGAACGCAGGAGCACTGTTAAACATGTTTTTTCATGAGTAACGGGTTTATCGAAGTCGGTTAGAGCCGACTTTAACTTACGCTCTCGTTGTCAATTGTACAGGGTATATTGAAGTCGGGCTACTCGACTGCAACGGTCTTACTTGTTTATTTTGGAAAAGTTTAAGGCTCAGGAAAATTTATAATTCTTGATGCCATTATAGGCTAATCAACAACAATCAACAGTGTCGATGTATTGTTTTGCCTTCTACAAAAGCACACATACATGCATACACACATATATTTAATTGAGGCACACACACATGCTTAGAAGACACTTTCGAAAAAATTCTGCCCAGCAAAGTGTCTCCAAGGAAACACATGAGCAAAGCAAGCTAGAAAAATCTCTCATTGATTGAGCAAAGAGCACATTAGTAAATGTCCAGAGGTGAGATGTCATTTCGTTACACTTTTCTTATTTTCTCATAGTGTCTGGTAATGTGTATTCTATCTGACAGCCTGTGAAAAGAAAGAGCATATTTCAATCAAACTTTGCACGAAGTCTTTTAGTACAATTGCAAACTACAATCGGCAAACTGCAATCGGCAAACGACAATCGGCAGAGGGCAATCGGCATCAGGGAGAGAGTCTTTCCAACAAGATGGAAGCTACATAGACTGGTGCTGCTTCCAAAAGGGGACGAGAACATGGAGGATCCCTCTGCATACAGACCACTGTGCATGCTAGCCGTAGTCAGCAAACTGTTCGAGCGCATCTTATGCAACCGCCTACAGGCGGAACTGCAAGAGCGGCACGGCACTGTGCGGTGGTGCACATTGCCCGCAGAGCCACAGATGGAAAAAGATGGAAGGGCGGAAGCAAAGAGTATAGCCTGGTCACAACACTAGACGTTAAGAACGCATTCAACTCCGCTCGCTGGGAAAAGATACTCCAAGCTCTCACATCGTTTTGCACGCACTGTGCGCGCACTATAGAAGACGCAGAACATATATTCTTTGTCTGTCCGAGATTCGCTGCCGAACGGTTAGAGCTATGCCTAGGTATTGGGAGGCCATTCACAGTCACTGACTTGATGGACATCCTACTTAGCTCGCAAACCAATTGGGATGCTATTTGCACCATGGCTGCACAGATTCTAAAATCCCTGCGTCGCGCTGAACGACAGCGCAGATAGATAAGAACCTAGTGGAGGCCTTCGTGCCATCTCCCCCTTTGCGAAGTACTACTTGGCGGTAGTTCCGCAAGAGGGAAACGGAGAGGAGGGGCGGTTTTAGTGGGTGAGGATCTCCAAGTCCCACACTTTTTGGCTTTTAATGTTTTCCCCCCTATCGCAAGGCAATCGGCAACGGTAATCGGTAATTCAATAATCGAATACGCCAAACCATGCCATCATTCTCTGGACACTGGAAACTGGACTTGCTTCAGTTTATGCCGACACAGCAGTTCTTTCAAAAGTGGGAAATCTCTTGCAACACCGCAGAACGTTAATTTCTTCTAAGAGAATTTATCCACCTGGAAAATAAACCATGGACTGTCGAGTGGGTGCAATCGGCAAACTGCAAAATTTGTTTCGTGAATAACTTTGGTGTTTGCGCTTAGATCTCAATGTGCGTTTCAAAATAGATAGATATACGGCCAAAGACAAAATATGCTAAGCAACGATGTTGTAACTTTAAAATTGTAGCTCTGACATTTATTTACGGTTTAAGGGGGGAGGGGGAAATTTTGCAAATCTGAATCAAACTCGATCAGGGAACGGTATCCACCTATGTTCATGCAAAAATTTGTGTCTCTATCTCTTATAGTCTCTGAGATCGACGGGTTCATACGGACAGACGGACGGACGGACAGACGGACATGGCTAAATCGACTCGGCTGTTGATGCTGATCAATAATATATATACTTTATAGGGTCGGAAATGTTTCCTTCTCCCTGTTACATACATTTGCACAACTTCATGATCCCCTTTTACCCATTTTTAATGGGTACAGGGTATAAAAATAGAGGAAAGCTAACTTCGGCTCGACCGGAGTTTATATACCCTTGGAGCATAATGTATGATGCCAGTTTGCTATATGGCTATACGATATATTCACCGATTTTTATCAATTTCTTTAAAATTGTGTTAAAACAGATAACATGACAGAATTGTGAAGACGTATATAATATTGATCTGTGAAAAGTTTGGGAGCGATAGCATTGAAAACAAAAAAGTTTTTCTCACTACAACTACTTTTTCGACCGATCGTTTCTATGACAGCTATACGCTTTAGTCATCCGATTTGAATCAAACTTGACGACCTGTGTAATCGTATATAATATTGATCTGCACACAGTTTGGGAGCGACAGCATTGAAAGCAAAAAAGTTTTTCTCACAAAAACTTTTTTTCAGACCTATACTTTGTATGGCAGCTATACTATATAGTTGTCCGATTTTAATAAATCTCGGTGAAATTATGAAAAAGCATAGAAAACTTATAAATATGAGGGTTGGGTGCGATAACATTGAAAACAAAAAAGTTTTTCTTACTAAAACTACTTTTTCAACCGATAGTTCCTATGGCAGCTATATGCTATAGTCAATCGATCTGGCCGGTTCCGACAAATGTGCAGCGTATTTGTACCAAAAGACATCGTGCAAAGTTTGGTTACGATAGCTTTAAAACTGAGGGAGGAGATAGCATAGAAACAGACGGACGGACAAACGGACAGACGAACGGACAGACGGACATGGCTATATCAACTCAGCTCGTCATGCTGATCAACAATATAAATACTTTATGTGGTCGGAGATGCTTCCTTCTATGCGTTACAAACATCCGGACAATTTCAATAAAAATACCAAGGGCTTTAATAATAAATTCGGTTCATGGTGCAGGTATCATTAGCCAATCGGCAAACATTCGACAAACGGCAACTGCAATCCTAATCGGCAAACTGCGATCAGCAAACAATCGGCAAACTGCAATCGGCAAACTGCAATCGGCAAACTGCAATCGGCAAACTGCAATCGCCATACGAAAATCGGCAATCAGCATCGACAATCGGCAAACGACAACGGCAATCGGCATCGACAATCGGCAAACGACACAGTGGGCGATACGGCCATTCTAGCGCGTCCAAATTAATATCTTTCAAAGCAAATGAGGTAATCACAATCTGTTTATTTTTTCTCTATAATGTAAAAGAATTAAAAAACGAGAAACGCAAAGCTAACTTCGTCTGTACCGAAGTTCTGATACACTTGAAAAAGCTTGTCTTAACGATTAGCGACTTCGACCAAACTTCGCAGATCAGCTTAAAAACATTCAATATTAGCCATTACCGTGTTTGAGAGAACTGAACGGTTTTTCTCACTATAATCCATTTGTCGACTGATAGTTCCTATGGAAGCTATATAATATAGTCATCTGATCGGGTCGATTCCGACATATTAGCAGCGTGCAGTAAAAATCTGACTCTATGCAAAGTTTCAGATCAATAGCTTCAAAACTGAGGGACTAGTTCTCGTAGAAACAGGCAGACGGACAGACGGACGGACAAAGCTTAATCGACTCAGCTCGTTATGCTGATCAAGAATACATATACTTTATGTGGTCGGAGATGATTCCTTCTATGCGTTACAAACTTCTGGGCAAAATTATAATACACTATTGAAGTGTATAAAGATAAAAAAAGTTTTAAACAAAACAAACAAGTTTCAAAAGTTTAAAACAAACCATTTTTATACCCTTGCAAAGGGTATTATAATTTTGCCCAGAAGTTTGCAACGCATAGAAATATTCATTTCCGACCCTATAAACTATATATATTCTTGATCAGGGTGACGAGCTGAGTCGATTGAGCTTTGTCCGTCCGTCTGTCCGTCTGTCTGTCCGTCTGTCTGTTTTTACGCAAACTAGTCTCTCAGTTTTAAAGCTATCGAGCTGAAACTTTGCACAGAGTCTTCTTTTTACTGCACACTGCTAATATGTCGGAACCGACCGGATCGGATGACTATATCTTATAGCTGCCATAGGAACTATCGGTTGAAAAGTGGGTCTTTGTGAGAAAAACTTTTTTGTTTTTAATGTTAACGTGTCTCACATCAGCGATTATTAGTATTATACGCTTTTATACAGATTTGGAAGTTTTGGTTAAAGTCGGATGACTATATCTTATAGCTGTCATAGGAACTATCGTTCGAAAAGTGGGTTTTATTTAGAAAAATTGTTTGTTTTAATGCTAGCGTTCTTAAACTCTGATGTATTAAAACATTTGCAAGGGTATAAAAACTTCGGCAAAGACGAAGTTAGCTTGGCCTTCTCGTTTTTACTTGGTGTG
>JAEIFU010002917.1:0-35722 GCA_018904235.1 Lordiphosa stackelbergi
TCCAAATCATATTGCAGATTCGACAAGGAAATACTACATTACTCAGTTTGGAAAAGGGGAAAGAAGAAGGTATGGTTACCTTTCAAAATTTTGAAAGCTTTTTTAAGAGGGCCTATGAGAATGTTAACAATAAGGAATGTGGTCCATTCGACTTGACACTGGACGCTTTCTCCTGATCATAAATTGTCTAACTTTTAACCGAAAGTAGAGGAAAACTTATGTCAACTAAGAACCCAGTTTCGAACTAAAAGAACCTAAGGTTCGGTATCAACAACTATCAACAACTAACCAACATCGATCAATATTTTACAGCCTTGGTTTCGACACTTTAACTTTAACTTTCTCCCCAAGACTAAAGCATAGACGTTAAGCAGCTCCAATTTAAAGCGTTCTTTTGCTTTCCCGTTTTTGCCCCTGTTGACCTAGTCGATTTCCATCGATTTCATGATGGATAAATTGTTTTGGCCTGCTTTTAGGTGGCTCAACCTCAACTGTCCTTACTTCATGGTCACTGTATGCAAATTTTGCCCAACAATTGATTAGAATTTCATTTACCTTACGCATGCTCTGGCTGTTCCAATAATTAACGGCCCAAGCCACGGCACGCCCCATGGCTTTGGCATGGTAATTAGCATAAATTCAATTAGTTGTCTTGGTTTTGGTCTGGCCTGGGAGCCATCTCGCCTCCAACTGATTGACAACAATCACAGCAGTTACTTTGTCTCGCATATTTAGCATATTTCCCCCACTTTGACATTTGACCTTTGTTATGCATTCATGAAAGAAAGCCTCGTGTAAGCATTAGATTCGCGCCTCGGCTTAAGATGACATACGTTTGTCCCGGCTCTTCTTGATGCCGTTGTTGTTGCGGTTTGTCTGCGTCTGGCCTCGGGACAAGACATTGGCATTAGCATAAGTAGAAGACGGGGCGGGCTAGGATCTGTGACAGGCGCACGATGGGATTATGCAATAAAGTTAAGAAGCAGGTATCTCTGAGAGATAAATGAGATGGAATAGGATTTCTGTTTAAAGCAAACGCTACCAACTCGAGGGCTGATTAATATGACAACTGCACATTGAACCCCTTCGCCCTGTTGAAGGTTTGCCCTTCAATCATTTTATGTTTCACGACATGACTTATTCATCTAGACACTCAAATGCTTTTTCCCCAGTTGGATCTGCGTCAGCCGCAACATTTTAATGGCATTTTTGCGCGCATGGCGTAGGACCATTAAGTTTGGCCCATTTGAGAGGATTGCAATTCTGGCGAATTTAAAAACAAAAAATAAATAATACAACAAAATGAAACATTCTGTCCAGTTTTAATTGAAATACCAAATATTATGCGCAAAATTTCTTGGAATTTTTTGTTTGTATTTGTGAAAGGACTCCCAAGAGAAATATTATTGAGGAATATTATTAAGAAATTCATGAAAGTGTAAGAGAAAGTTCGAAAATGAGCAGCGAAAAGCTCACACTTTTACTTGCACAAATGAAAGTTTGTTGTGCTGATATTTTGAAACGTTAAGGAAAGGTTTTTCCTGTAAATGTTAACAATTGTGGGCGGTGTGACCTGGTTGGATACATTTTAATGAGAGTTGATCAAATTAAAGGGCGGCCTGTTTAGGTGGGCCACCAGATGATCATGATGCCTGCTGATGTTTTGGGTAGTGTGCCTTTACTAGCAGTGAAAGCAAAAATTAATCCATTTTTTCATATCCATATATTATAATATTTAGTGGATATAATGTTAATATCCACTTTATGATATTTTAACTAACTAGTCCAAATGGATACCAAAATTCTCAACAAAAATATTCTGTTTTTCTGCGCATTACTAAATAGTTAAGGTATGCATGATGAAATCATTGTACTCTAGAGAATTGGAGCCCAACTGCGAATTTTGATATGCTCCGGTCCTTCCTTGTAGGACGCTGCTTCATGTCCGCTCGAATATCTGCCGCATTAGAGCGGGAATGGCCCTAGAAAGAGTAATTGGACCAATACTGAAAACCGTAGACTTGTTGGTTTCAGACGCCCAAAACACACTGAAAGCCACACTTATGCTGATGGCACAGCCTTCCTGGCTTCCAGCAGATCTGGCCCAGAGATATCTGCCTCTGGGGCGTTGTCCGTGACATCTCCATTCAAGCGGTCGAGACGATGCAGAATAACATCTTAAGCAAAATGTTCGTTACTTCCTGGTATATCCGTACCTCCACCATCTAGAGAGACCTCGTCACTCTACCAGATATAGAGATTGATTGCAGGCTCACACGAATCTTCTCGAAAATGAGTTGGCGACAAACAAGGCATAGTACATAGTACACATAAGCTTTTCAATACGAAATAGCAATGAAACAATTTAATAACATGTACAATATTTACTATTCTGTAACCAAAATTGACATCTCAATCCATCTGTCGGCCATATGCAGTTCGTATCACACTACACTCCTACCACAGTCAGTGTCGCCATAGTTGCCGTCCGATAAGTATAAGTCAGAGAGGTTTTCAAATAGTTGGCCAGGTTCTCCCAAAAGCTGTCGATCCTGTCATCTAGTATGCTGATGAACTCTTCTCTAGTGAAGAGCTGCTTACTGAATTGCATCATTTTCAGTTCCGAACTGAACCGGTTTTGAGTTTGATTCTGTGTTTCTGGCAGGACATTGGTGCGGTTTGCGGCTCGGTTTAAAAGCACGAATTTGCGGTACGATACTGTTCGGTTTGCATCACTGAATTTGGTAATTGTTTACTATAAGATAACTTACTCTGGAACTAATTTCCCTCATGGTTCTTTTTTAATTGAAATTCAAAGTTTGCATTGTTGCCCATACAAATAAATGCCCGATTACATATCGCTCACTTACTTCAATACTGGCATAACTCAAAATAAAGTTAAAGTTTAAAGTTCTCAATGGATTTAACCCAGAAAAAATGATTCTTTTAGTTTCGAGCTCATCTATTTAAATATTATAAATGTAAAATGCCCATTAATAAAATTTTAAAATATGATGTTTTAACTGAAAGCCGGAGTATTTTTACGCAACATCGACTGCAGTACATCTGAGATATGACGCTTTTGCATTAACATGAAAATTAACCAGTAAAATGATATTGCGACTTATTTTAATCTCACGAGGAAAATATAAGAGATATCAGTATGAAAATTTTCACACAAAATAGTACACCAACAATACAGCGTATATTTCTGAATCATTGAGTCAAAAATCGTATTTTTTGAGTTATGCCAGTCTTGAAGTGAGTGAGCGATATGCTTTTCGAATGTTTTTGGTACTAAATAAGTTGAAAATATTCTTTAGCTATACGAAAGGCGTACGTTTGTTTGAATTTGAGTGCCAAAGTGAGGAAAACTTGACACCTATTGGAACTGTTATGAACTCTTTTCCACGAAGGTGCGTTTTTTTAACGTGGTGTCCCTAGGAGACCTATTCCACGTAAGCCCCAGAAAGGGTTTTTTTCAAGTGGTGTCCCCAAAAGAAGGGCCTAGTCCACTGTCGTCCTCCTCGTAAACATCCTCCTTCTATAAATTAAAACTTTGAAAAACGACAATTTTTTAAAAAGCAGTTCATGATCTAATTTAGCTCATCTTTTACCATAAAATATACGGAATACTTTTGGAATCTTAGAAAGTTAAAAACTTGGACCTTGGTATCATCCAAAATTATTATAGTAGAAACTCAGTTGGTGAAGCATCTTCTCCTAACTTAAGCTTTCCTTACATAGTGTAGTAAAGTAGTAACTGAAAAAGGGATTGACTTCCAGCTCCAGTTTGTGCTACTACTATAAGTTAAAAGGGATATGCCCACACTTTAGTGTCTAGAAGTAAATTAGGATTTATATCAGGGGTGCCCAGAATGAGCTTACGGCCACGTGGAATTAAGTACGAATGCACAAAATATATTTAAAGCAAGAACCACTACAAGAAAAAGAGAAACCAGATTTTTGTTTGTGTGAGTGTGTAGGCCGCCGTGAATTGCGAAAACCGTTCGGGAACTGCGAGCGAGGCGAGGGCTGACTACGCATAAGCACAATTGTTGTTGCTTTTTAATTTGCCAGAGACCTATGAGAGAGAGACGAAAGTCACCTAGGATGTTGCTGTTGCTAGTCTGAACGCGCAAACAAAAAAACGTTAGCTCAGAAAAAATACAAAGAGAGGGGAACACGCACATGAATTTGTTGTTGCTGTATGTAGGCTTATGGCGCGCGTGCCCCGTATACGCGCTAGCTATTCCTTTGCATCAAACAACAACGAAAGCCTGGCTTGCGGAATGGGCTTGGGCACCCCTGAATTATATGGTATCAGAAAGTGGAATGAAAAAACTTTACCGCTTCTGCTATCGCAACCTAAACCAACCTCAGCTTCTATGGAAAAGTTATATTAAAAGGCATTTGATTTGCTTGCTTGATCCTGGTATGAATATAAAAGTCTGCTGATGATAGGTCCGACTGATCGCTTAATTCAAGCGCTGCAAAAGGTTGTCGCTTTGATCTAGTAATTACTTGACAAAGACGAAATAAAAGTTTATATGGACTTTTGAAACCCACTTTGAACAAAAATTGTCATTTTTTTGAACAAACCCGCTCAAATCAAGAATTTTAAACTTGATGATTTTGATTAGATTTGATTTTCTTTTTATTCATATTTTCTGTTCATTCCTTTCCCCACCGACTACTTTCTCTGACCAACTTACAGACTTACCCTTACGAAGAGCCAGCTTTTGGTTGCTTCCTCATTTTGTATTCTGCTCAAGAGTTATCCAACAATTGTTCGTACATTTAGCCTGCCATGTTAAGTTCCTGGAACAATGGAAATGCAACCTAACAGTAACTTTTCGCCGGAAACAAAACTCACTCAACCAATTCACTCTCACTCAACTTACATCAAGTCCAAACCAAAGTATGAAAAGCTTGAAAGCTCTGCAAATACGGGGAATTGGTTTTTATAGATAAACAGTTCGTTGCTTTAATGTAAATTACTTAGATAACTTTGATTTGTTTTGTGCATTGGATATTTTTAACATTCTTAACTTAAACTCACACTCGACTTACAAATATATACACACACTGGCATATACAGAACCTTAGGCTACATTCAACTCAGTTCAGTTCAAATCGGAATCATCCGCGCGCACAGGCTTACGGGATATATACAGGACAATGATGGTGGTCAGAGCGCTGACCAGGAATATCACATCGAACCAACGATGATAGAAATTGAAGTGCAAATTGCCCAGCACTTCGGTGATGATCACACGATACTCGGCGGGCATATTCATGCGCATTAACAGCACCGAGGAGCAGAAATACATGCCCATAATCTGTCCCAGTATAAGCACAATTATATTGCTCGATTTACTTGAAGAAATGCGATAGAAGAACTGCAAAAAGCAAAGAAGTTAGAGAAGGGTTTTTCTTTTCGAAATTAAACAAACTTACCTTGGTCAATGTCAGCAGCAGTCCACGTATGGAGGTGACCACAATACAACCCACCAGCAGAAAGGACACATGCTGATTCCAAAAGGCCAAATCTATATCAAAGCCACACCAATGGACGGCAATTTCCAGGCCACGAGTAACCGGATCCTTTCGACCCACTCGATCGAAAATAATGTTGATGCAGCACTGAAAAGAAACCACAGTTTACTACAAGAATTTAGTTTTCACCGGATCAAACCCACCATAAATATCTTATAGACACAATAGACACTAAAAAAGTGTCCCAAAACATTAAAGTATTTGCCCTGCAGTGTCTGTGACCAGCGCTGTCGCTCCTCCATATTCTTCAGTGAGCTCAATTCGAGGAAAACGGAACGTAATAGCTCTTCCAGACCATAGACCTCTTGCTTCAACTGATTGATATCTAATTTCGGAAAATTATTCATTATTAATGGCATACAAGAGCCCACGGCATCTCACACACCCTCTCCATTGTTGGTATTACGCTGTACAGCGGATGTAAGCATCTCCCAGATGCGTGGCTTAGTGGGATGCAGTTTGTGATGATTATAGCTGGCCATGGCTATGCGTCGCTTCTTGGCAGTCAACATGTCCACTGTCAAAGCCAAACGACGCTCAAAGCAAATGATGTCATTGCGGGAAACGGGCCTGAAATTGGTGAAACAACTTATATCAAACACTTCCGCTTACAGAGATAAGATCAATATGCTTACTTGATAAAATAGGCCATGCTGGTGTACGGGTAATTGACTGCACCAAAGCCCGAGAGTATGGCCATTACAGTAACCCCTATAACACTGATGCGGGACACGCCCTGTTCAATGGTAAAAATGCCATGAGAGGCACTCAGCAAAGGAAATGGTTCACCTATGCGCCACAGTCCATAGAGGAACACAAACCAGCAGAGTGTGGTCAGTATGCGTACCCATCTATCCGAAACTGAAAAAAACAAAAAATAAACATTAGCCTCCGATTTCTATAGAAAACAAAGCCCCCACTTACAGAACGAAATGCTATGTATCACAGAATAGCAAATGTATATGGGTATCACAGCCGTCACCATAAACAACAGCAGCGTCAGACCCAGTCTCCAATGGAAGTAACGTGAACTCGACTCCAAGACTCCAATTATTTCAAAGATGATCAACTCGAACATGGTCACGGATAAGGCAAATGTGGAGGAGAAAATCAGCTGAACGGAAATGTGGCGTATTTCATAGTGTTTAAACAGTTGTTTATTAAAGAACAGCCAGCCGCCGGCAAAGAACAGCATCTGCAAATAAAAATTTAAATGAAAGTCCTCTTTGGCCGGTGACACACTTGCACTTGCCTGTGAGAGAAAGACGATAACACAGTCGCCCAGGAATGCCATTTTCAAAGCCACAGCACACAAATTACGTTTGTTATTCTAAGTTGTCATTGATTTGGATAAATGGACAGGAAAGTGCCAACTATATCCAATACGCAAAGAACAAGCTAACTAATATAAACAATGAAAGCCGTATGTTTTTTGTTATCGATTACAAGCAAGCTGGAGGGTACATTCACACTGTGGTCGGTTATGCGGTGTTTACACTAAGGTCGTATCAAATTTTTTGGTATTTTTTTGTCTGAGACTGGTCGGCAGTTGTCTTTGCATTTGGGACGGTCGCAGACTCAACGTTAAAACGAAAATTTAGCAAATATTTCTTAAAACAAGGAAAATTTAAATTATACAAACCTAACCACACCCTTTTGATTACTTAAACATCAAAATGCTTGAAAAATTAATGCTAATTGTTGGTACTATCGATCATTTTGGGGTTCGCAAGCTAGCGACACACTTGTCAGTGAAAAATATGAAGCCGAGGAATCAGTGGGGACTGATAATCGCAAAAACTATTTAACGTGACTGTAGCAATGGAGAAGGATGACTATAACCATAAAATGGAACAAATACTAGGAGAGCTCAACACATATAGACTATTAAGAATTGACCCCACTCTGAAGCTCCAAACAAAAAACAATGCATTTGCGGAAAAACTATACAAGATAGGTGTAATAACAAAAAAGGAGAAATACGGACTTTCGACCAGCACAGCTTTACCACCTAGGATTTACGGCCTCCCAAAAACTACGACCGATTTGCTCTAAGACTAACTCACCTCCTTACCATACATACATGACGAAAATATTAAGTAATTTGACCAAAGATTCCAAATACAACGTCAAGAACACTACAGAGTTTAAAGATCGGATTAGCAACAGCTATATATTTGACGACGAAAGGATGGTATCATTTGATGTCGTTTCCCTTTTTTGGCACTTGAGGTGATTCAAAAGATATGGGTTGAAATTTCTGAACACACCAGTATACCAAAAAAGTTGTTCATGGATATCTTGACCTTCTGCATCACCGAAAACAGGTATTTTAAGTTTGACGAGAAGATATATACACAGCTTAAAGGACTACCTATGGGATCGCTGGCATCGCCAATTATCGCCGATATCGTAATGGAAGAGGTTTTAAGCCAAGTGACAAACTTTAGACTTCTCACCAAATATGTTGATGATTTATTTGCAATAGTGAAAAGGACGACATTGGCGAAATACTTAAAAAACTTAACAATTACCAAATCACGATGGAATTTAGAAATTGACCAAAAGCTACCGTTCTTGGTACTTAAGAAGGACAATACATTAAAACTGGATTGGTACCAAAAAGCAATGGCCTCCGGTAGACTAATAAATGATCACTCTAAGCACCCCAAAAACATCATAATCAACACAGCACGAAATTTCATTAGAAAAGTCTTGGAAGTGAGCGATCCGATTTTCCATAAAAATAACAAAAAACCAATAACCAAAATCCTCAAGTCTAATAATTTTCCCACACATACAATATATGGCCTATTGAAGAAGAGCAAAACCCAGAATATTGCACCAAAAGAAATAACACCGAAGATATACAAATCGGCTGTCTACATACCATCTTTTTCCGATCGTCCAATTCGTTCCGATTGCTACAACAAAGACAGAGTGGCCATAGTTCACAAACCGATACACACAAATAAAATATTTTTTAGTAATACAAAGAGCAAAATAGCGACGCTGGAAAAAAGTAATTTGATCTACAAAATCCCCTGTGCCGGAGACGGAGCCACTGTATGCGATAAGGTATACATTGGCACGCACAAAACAAAAAAACTAGACTATCAGGACACAAGTCTGATATAAAACGACAAGACGAGACACCAATCCAAAAAGCAGCACTTGCGGCCCACTCTGCTGAGAGCAAGCATACAGCTGATTTCTCAAATGTGAGCATATTGCACAAAGAACAACAATATAACAAACGGTTCACTTTAGAAATGTTGTACATAATAAGCACGCCCATTAGGATGAATTTCAAAACGGACACAGAAAATTGTGCTCACATATACAGACACTTACTTGACACCTCACACATACAGACACCTACTTGACCTTAGCAATAAGAAAATAGACTCGCCTCATTCCCCCTCCTTCATCGCCTCTTTCATCACTTCTTTCATCACCTCTTTCATCACCTCTTTTATCACTTCTTCATCCCTTCTTTCCGTCATGTTTCCACCTTCTGTCCAGCTTCTTTCCCCCTTGTTGCCACCCCTTTCTACCCTTTTTCCCCCTTTATTCACCTCTTTCATCCTTTTTTTCCCCTCGTTCCCCCCTCTTTCATCACTTCTTTCATCACCTCTTTCATCACTTCTTTCATCCCTTTCTTCCTTCTTCTTTCCACCCTCTTTCCAGCTTCTTTCCCCCTTGTTGCCATCCCTTTCTAACCTCTTTCCCCCGGTATTCACCTCTTTCACCCTTTTTTTCCCTCGTTCCCCCTCTTTCATCACTTCTTTCATCCCTTCTTTTCACCCTTCATTTTCGCTCCCGATTCCCCTCTGCCCTACTGTCAGTGTGGGAGCGTGTGTGAGACCGGGACAGCGACACCGTCACGTAACGTTAAAATACCGAAATTAAACATGTTTCACATTAAAAATACCAAAAAAAAACGACAGCGCTTCACATTCCGCTGTGTGAGCAGTGTAAGCCCAGCATAATTTTGTTTACATGTCTCTGCTGGGGGCGTCTGAAATTGCTGCTCTATAGTAATTCCTCTGTGCAACTAATAAAACAGCTGCCAGCTTAATGAAGTTTTTGATATCGCGAGTATTTCGCAACTAACTGCATACCTAGCTTAAGACAACTTATTATGTTAATCGTCTAAACCAACTGTTAAATGCTTCAACCACAAATTGCCCACAACGATCGGAAATGGCTTGCTATTATCGCCAGCATCAAGAGACGTCGGTGACAATACCCCGATACAGTGAAACCTCATCAAGTGGAGGCGTGACCTACTACGACATCAAATTGAAGGTCGGCAAAGTGGAATGGATGGTGGAGCGTCGCTATCGTGATTTTGCACAGCTAAATGATAAATTGGTGGAGGAGATAGCCATCAGCCGGAAACTGTTGCCGCCAAAGAAGGTACGCCCCCCCTTGCCCTTATCCCCTTTAAACCAAAAACAACTGTAATATGTGTATTCCTTCTGGCAGCTGGTGGGCAATCGTCAGCCCGCATTTCTGGAACAGCGTCGCGAACAGCTGGAAACCTATTTGAAGGAGCTGCTCATCTACTTTCGCACGGAGCTGCCGCGTTGTTTGGCTGAATTTTTGGACTTTAACAAATATGACATCATTTATTTGCTGCAGGATCTGGCCCAGTTGTTCAATGACAGTGGGGATGCATTGCTGAGTGCCAAAAAGGAGTATCAACTGTCGGCCCTGGAGGTAAGAATCAGTTTGTGCTTAGTATTTTATGTATAAGTTTATTTATTTTGTTGTTTTTTTTTTTTTTGTTATGGCCAAATCTTTTTTTGTGCTTCAAGTATTAACTAATTCAGGCTCCAGGCGTGGTTTCAAATCTGCTCTGGGCGTTTTCCATAAGCCTCGCTGCAATTTCTCACCCGAACTGGATTTTACTCTAAAGTCGGAGACGAATTATAATTACATCAAGCGTTTGTCCAAATATGTTTGGCGTCAACAGAGTTGGCATCGTAAGCATGACGATTTGGCGAAATGTCATTATTACAATTATTTGCTACTCGATCCAAGGATCACCAATGGTTTGAGAGGACGTGCCCAGCGTATGCATCAGATTGATGTGTGGGCCACGTTTTTGCGAGCCATTTTCTATGTGGGCAAGGGCAAGGCTTTTAATCGACCTTATGTGCATATGAAACAGGCACAGAAATTACTGGAAAAGCCGGATTCAGTGAAATTGGCCAAAGATCCTAAACTGGCTCTGATTGTACACCTTTGGCAGCAGCAGCGTGGTGTCCTAATGATGAGAGTGTTTTGTGGCATCAGCTCAAATGATGCTCACACCAGAGAGGCCTCCATGATCGATGCACTGGGCATGAATCATTTGACCAATCGACGTTTTTGTGTGTTTTTTTGTCCGGGGGGAAAAAAATTTATTTTTTAAAAGGGAAGGTATTTTTTGGGGTTTTTGTTGTTTAATTAATTGGGGGGGGGATATAAAATAAAAAAGAGGAAGGGGGGTATTTGGTGGAAAGGTGGGTTTTTTTTGGTTTTTGTTTTTTTGGTGGTGGGGGGGTGGTTTATTTTTTTTTTTTTTTTTTTTTTTTTTTTTTTTTTTTTTTCAAAAAAAATTTTTTTTTTTTTTTTTTTTTTTTTGTTGGGGGGTGGGGGGGTAGAAAAAAAATTTTTTTTTTTTTTTTTTTTTTTTTTTTTTTTTTTTTTTTTCTCCTTTCTTTTTGGCGAAAAAAAAAAAATTTTTTTACAAAAATTATATATTTTATTTTTTTTTTAAAAAAATAAAAAAAAATTATATATTTTTTTTTTTTTTTTTTTTTGTGTGGGGTGGGGTGTACAAAAAAACAGTGCAACACATAAATTGGTTACGCCTTCGGACCGCGATATTTTTTAAGAGCATACCGAAACTAAAAAAATCCCCCCAAAGGACTTGGTCCTATCACATCGTTAAGGTACTTTTTTGATACCAAACATATTTTCACCCCAAACTGTCCATATATCATAAACCGTTTGGAATTTTGTTTTTATATCTTGGGCAAAGTTAAAGATATAAACTAGAGGAAAAAAAGTCATGAACAGACTGACCCAAAAAATTGGCATCTAGTGCTTCAAAAGTGCAAAAACTTCGAAAAAAGGGCAATTTTTTCATGTTTTTTGCCGGAAACGGCTAAACTACTGGGAATTTGAAAAACCTTTCTTCTGCGAAATTATCCCAAACAACAATATAAACAAATCTCTAGTACACGCCAGCTTCATACGAACACCCCTTCATACCGTTTTGATACATAAAATTGGGAATCCCTTCAAAGTTCATCAAGACTGCTGTTAAAAGTAGTGCCGAAATCTTTGATTGCTTAAAAACCATCTTTCGAAACTCAGCGATGCAAAAATTAAAGCTGGTAATTATGTAATTTTAATTATTTTTATATCTGATTTAGCTGATTTTGCATTAAACAGGTGTTCTGACTGGACCAGATACGTATCAGAAAATTAATGAAAAGCGATGACTTCACCACTGTGCTCACAAAGAATCACCGGCAAGCATGGGACGTTCTTAAACCTGTGATTCAGAACGTTTTAGGAAAGCACCGAGCTGAGCCAGATGAAGTTAGGAAATTAGTGGCAAGAATGCTCAAGTGTTTTGAGCGTATCAACGTATCGATGACTTTAAAATTGCATTTTTTGCATCACTATCTGGATGTTTTTCTGAAACAATTACCCACAGAATCGGACGAACAAGGGGAGCGATTCCACCAGGTTACAATGCCAATGGAAAAAAGATATCAAGGCAAGAAGCTAAATGCATTGCTCTCGGAGGTTTGTTGGTGGAGCCACAAAGTATGCCAGTATGAGGATGAAGGCGTCGAAAACCTAGAAGACACTGCATGTAGTGAAAACACGAATAGATGTATGCCTTTGGATCATCTTTTTAGTTCTGGAAGTACAGAGTCAGTCCATGAACCAGCATCAAAAATATTAAAACCTTAACCTTTGGTTAAAATTACGTTTTTTCCTTTTTTTTTACCTTTAACACACTGAGAAGTAAAGTTCATAATGAATACAAAGTGTTATCTAGAAAAGATAACTTTTATAGTATTAAAACGGTATGAAGGGGTGTTCGTATGAAGCTGGCGTGTACTAGAGATTTGTTTATATTGTTGTTTGGGATAATTTCGCAGAAGAAAGGTTTTTCAAATTCCCAGTAGTTTAGCCGTTTCCGGCAAAAAACATGAAAAAATTGCCTTTTTTTCGAAGTTTTTGCACTTTTGAAGCACTAGATGCCAATTTTTTGGGTCAGTCTGTTCATGACTTTTTTTCCTCTAGTTTATATCTTTAACTTTGCCCAAGATATAAAAACAAAATTCCAAACGGTTTATGATATATGGACAGTTTGGGGTGAAAATATGTTTGGTATCAAAAAAGTACCTTAACGATGTGATAGGACCAAGTCCTTTGGGGGATTTTTTTAGTTTCGGTATGCTCTTAAAAAATATCGCGGTCCGAAGGCGTAACCAGAAAATGACCTTAAAAAAGTTGCACAGTGTAATGAAAGAAGTCAGCTAACGAAAGCGCACAACCTCCAAGGATCTATGGACAACCCAAAATCCATAAAGAAGGAACCCCACTACGACCGATCTGCTCCTCAATAGGTTCACCAGCTCACGAACTATGTAGATACTTAGCGAAGATTCTTAACCACCTGACGATGGAATCAACATTTAATGTAAACGAGAAGGCCGAGCTAACTTCGTTTGTGCCGAAGTTTTTTACCCCTGCAAATGTTTTAATACATCAGAGTTTAAGAACGCCAGCATTAAAACAAACAATTTTCTAAATAAAACCCACTTTTCGACCGCTAGTTCCTATGACAGCTATAAGATATAGTCATCCGATTTTGACCAAAACTTCCAAAATCTTTGTAAAAAGCGCATAATATTAATAATTGCTGAATTGAGACACGTTAAGATTAAAAACCAAAAAATTTTTTCTCATAAAAACCCACTTTTCGACCGATAGTTCTATGACAGCTATAAGATATAGTCATCCGTTTGGAAAAAACTTCTAATCTAATGTGAAAGCGTATGAAATAATAATTGCTGAAGTGGGAGCCGTTAACTTAAAAACTGAAAAAGTTTTCTCACAAAGACCCACTTTTCAACCGATAGTTCCTATGGCAGCTATAAGATATAGTCATCCGATTTGGACAAAAACTTCCTAATCTATGTGAAAGCGTATAAATTAATAATTGCTGAAGTGGGGAGCCGTTAACATTAAAAACAAAAAGTTTTCTCACAGAACCACCCCACTTTTCGACCGATAGTTCCTATCTCCTGTCATCCGATCTGGTGGTTCCGACATATTAGCATGTGTAAAACTCTGTGCAAAGTTTCACTCGATACTTTAAAACTAACAATTCGCGTAAAACAACAGACACGGACGAACCAGACGACAGACAACCACAAAGCTCATCACTCCTTCGTCTTCAAAATATATATTTTTTTTCTTCTGGCAATTATAATACCTTTCGGGTTCGACAGAATTCAAAGAAAAGTGAACAATACCCATATATGTGACGATGAAATTCTTGTGTCGTTTGAAGTTGTGTCCCTGTTTCTACCATAGATTTAGTAATGGACACCATTAGACAAAAATGGCCAAAAATTAGAGAGCATACCCAGCAAATTCCCAGACAACTTTTCATGGACATAGTAAAATTTTGCATTATGAAAAGTAGATATTTTATATTTGATGACAAAATATACACTCAGCTGAAAGGAATGCCCATGGGATCCCCAGCCTCACCCATCATAGCAGACATTATAATGGAGGAACTTTTAGAGAGCACTATCAGGAAACTAAAACATCAACCCAGAGTACTCACAAATACGTTGATGACTTGTTTGCTATAGTGAGAGAGGAGAGAAGTGCAAACTACTCTGGAGGCGCTAAATAGCTATCACAGAAACATTAAATTCACATTGGAACTAGAAGAAGACGGAAAATTACCTTATTTAGACACCACAATAAATAGACACGGCAACATTTTAAAAACAAAGTGAAACCAACAGCCTCAGGACGGATTATCAACTTTAATTCAAAACATCCAAGAAGCATGATAATGAATACGGCACTTGGGTATATTCAACGAATGACAATTATCAGCGACAAAATATATCAGACAGCCATAGAATCGGAGATAAAAGTAATTTTGTCAAATAATGATTTCCCTATGTGGGTAATTGACTCATTGATAAAAAGACACAAAAAACGCAAATAATAACAGAATACTGGAACCTAAGAAATACCGATCACTCACATACGTACCTAAACTATCAAGCCGACTCACTACGATCAAACTGCTACGACAAACAAAACATACAAATTGGCGCATAAACCTTCAAACACGATGAAAGGATTTTTCAACAGGACCAAATCAAAAATAGACAAAGCGGATGTCAAGAATGTCATCTACAAAATACCATGTGAAGGTCAATTTTTTGCAACAAAGACTACATATTTGGAACGCCAAACTCAATTTCGATCTTTTAGGCAATCCTGACCAATAGCTACATTCATTTCTATTGCCGTTCAATTGTTGCTGTACAATATGATGCTGGCCTGCTCACTTCTATGCTTGTTGTTGGCTTTTAAACTATAAATTGAATAGAGTGAATGAAACGTATGTATATGGGCACCCTATTTTTTGTTTACCCTAAATTTGTTTGAGGCAACTTTTCGTGTGTTCATTTGGTTTTATTTTTAGTGCTGTAATATCTTTGATACGGCATTGAAATACTCATTTAATTTAAAAAATCTGTACAGGGACATATTAAATGCATACATATGGCTAATTCAAAATTTTTAAACCAAAGGCAAAATTTAAAATTGTTGCTGGCGCACAAAATCCAAATTTTGTTAATGAATAAAAAATACATATTAAACTTCAAAATATATAACAATGTGGGTTTACGGTGGTTTGTTTGTTCTTGGTAGAGAGTGGCCTACTCCACTCTTCTTCTTTTTCTTTTCATTGTCAAAAAAGTGGCTAATCAGTCTTTTCTTTTAGCGCTTACTAAACTTAAATTTCATTCCTTTTCTTAAATATAAAAAAATATATATTTAAAATATAAACATTTTAACTAAAATTGGTAAATTGTGTGTAACTCCCGCAACTAAAATTGTTTCTTAAATTTAACAAATAAATTTTAATATCGTTGATTACAACTTTTTTTAAATATTAATGCAAGTGTGTAACTCGGCTTAATTAATTAACTTTTTAAAATATTTTGTAAAATTTCACAGTCCTTGATAACTTTTTTGGAAAAAATTTTAGCCAGCGACAACATACACAACAAGAGTGCATTACCAAAAACGCAGAAAATATCAAAATATATATTTTGTTTTCTGTTTTTAATATATCAAAAAATTTAAAAAAAAATTTATGTAATTTATTTTCTTGCATTTGGCAGTAATATTTTACTAGTTTGCCGGAAATAAAATAATGTTTTATTTGACGAGCTGGACATTTGTTTGCTGGCTCTCTCCCTCTCGTGAGAGTCAACAAATGCCACAATATTGATATTAATTATGTGGCCAACTCGCCCCCACCTCTCTTACTTTTATTAAAAATGCAAAAGTGTCATATTTACTTCTGTAAAAATTAATTTTACTATTTTAAAAAAAATTTTGTTTTGTTAATCGCGGCCCACACCCCCAATACTGTTCTTTTGGTAACACGGGTTTTTTACTTAATTTTCTTATAAAGATTTTTTTTACTTGATCTCAAGCGTTTCAACTGACAGGAGACTCAATTTTAAGACTGATACTGAGAACTGCGCGCATTTATACAGACACTTACTCACTGACAATTAGTTGAAGACTCCACGTCACACGGTGCAGACGTGTAAAAATTGTATGTAAACTGTTTTTTGTGAATTTTGTTAAAGCATTGAATGTTTAATATTGGTGTATAAAATTTTTGTAGTTTTGCCCTGAAGACGGATGCCGAAGAGCAACCGAAATATATCGGAGAAAAAAGAAACATAAATCGTTTTTTCTATCAACCTGACCTCGAGCTGGAAACAATACATCTACAATTAGAAAGGTCGCCAAATCACAATTGTATTATTTATTATATTTATTATTTTCCAGGTCTTTGCCATCAGTGAACGCCTCAGCTTACCCTGTCCTCCACCGCCGCCGCCTGTCTCCGGTCTGGTTCCAGTTGGAAAATTTGATTTCTCTCATGTTTTAGATTTTTGCAGTCAACTAAAAGCTTTGGTTGTCACCCCCGTCAAGGATAATGCCAGCTATGCCAGGGATTACAACTCTGTAGATGTGCCCATTGAACGTTCCAACATCATTCCCAATCGCCTCAGCTTCAATTTGAATGCCTTTCGCAATCTCAAAACTTTAAAATTTTCCGCCTTGTCCACGGAGAATATTGTGGACATCAAACAGCTGAAGCCTTCTCTGGAAACAATCTGTGTTCATCATACCACCATCACGCACATCAATCAGGTTTTATTGTGTGATAATCTGCACAAGGATTGCCCTGTGCCCAGCATTTTGCCACCAGAGGTCTCCACCACTTGCTCCATCAATGGCAGTTCCTTAATCAGCACAGACGCCTGGCAGGAGTTGCAAGAACTGGACTTGACCGGTAATCTTTTAACCCAAATTGATGGCAGTGTACGTACCGCACCCAAGCTGAGTCGCCTGATACTCGAACAGAATCGTATACGAAACGTGCAAAATCTAGCCGAGTTGCCACATTTACAGTTGCTCTCCCTGTCGGGAAATCTCATAGCCGATTGTGTGGATTGGCACCTGAGCATGGGCAATTTGGTTACTCTAAAATTGTCCCAAAATAAACTCGTGTGTTTGAGTGGCTTGCGCAAGTTGCTGTCGCTGGTAAACTTGGATTTGAGTTGTAATCTAATAGAGAATCTGGATGAAGTGGATAATGTGGCCAATTTGCCACTGCTGGAAACATTAAGGCTGACGGGCAATCCTTTGGCGGGCAGTGTGGATTATAGGCCGCGTGTTTTGGCTCGATTTCATGAGCGTGCAAATGAAATTTCATTGGATAATGAGCGAGGCAATCAACAGGAGTTGGATACGGCTTTGGTGTTGTCGGCGCTACTCAAATCCAAACAGCGACAGCACTTGAAATGAGTACAAGTTGTCAGGAGGTTGCAGTAAAGTCACAAATTACCATAATTTAAATTCTAGGTTGAGGTTAAAAGCTATAAAAAGGGTTAAAATTCCAATTGACAATTTTCAAAATTTTCCCTTAACAATTTTCCAAAAATCCTAAGAAAGAGGCTCATTTATTAGGTGGAGGTTAGCAGCTTTAAAAAGGTTTCAAATTCTAATTAATTGACAATTTTCTAAATTTTCCATTAACAATTTTCCAAAAATCATAAAAGTTGCTAAAATAAATAAGCTTTAAAGCAGCGTTGGCCAACGAGAGCGGGGGCAATAAAGAGAGTGTATTGGTTTGCGAAAATAAAGTGCTAGCCAGCGCCTAGAAGGCTTTTCTTCTTTTCAGCTTCGGCATGCGTTCGGCTCGTATACGTGTTAAAATAGCGAAATGTCTTCGCCCCCCGGGTGGGCAACCAGAGACCATCGCTTCTTTGAAGTCTACTTTTGATGCAAACCTTTTACTATCAAAATTTATAAAGCTCAGATCCCAAAGGCAAATAATTTGCCCAATGTTTGATGAAAATTTGGCTAAGTAGAACAACTTTGATATAATTAATTGCGTATGGAATTATATTTATAGTTTTGAGTACTGCAAATTTGATCACAATCAAAATTTATACAAATTATTTGCCTGTGGGACCTTAGCTTAAGAAGTTTACCCTTACTTACCCGTACATATTGAAGTTGTTAAGTCGTTTACATTTTAAACCATTTTCGGACTCTTGAAAACTTTTTCTTTGACAATCAAATTGTAGGAAATAAGACATACCAACATACCAACTAAATAGGCAAAGATAAAACAGTTCAGTCAGGAAATCAAACCGGATCGCAAAGAAGATCTAACCTAGAAGCGCACTTTGAAACGCCCAAGGGCGTAGCCAGCTTTCAAGACAGCTGGGCGAACTTTTCTTCAATATTTCTTTAAATATATTTTTTCAACATTAAATAATTAGATCAAAATGCATTTGATAAGAAATGTGAAAAAATCTTCAAAATAATCTCGGAAAACTTAAGTTAAATGTGGAAAACTGAATTTTTCGGGGCAAAATCGATGCCCCCTGGCTACGCCCTTGGAAACGCCTCTCTTTTTAGAGTGATGTTAAGTCCATTGTGACAAAGAGATACTTCATTGTGACAACTCAAAATTATTGTCGCCATAAGAAAACACGGTGGTTAGAGGGAGACGGCCATAGTCAAAAAATAACTCGGAGAGCCAAAATGACAGCGAACAGCTGACTAATATCTGAGTGAAAATTTGACAACGCAGCAAAGTGTTCTTCTATGTTAGTTATTCTTTGGTTTCGGTTCTGGTATGTACCTTAACTAATGTTTCTGTAAATCGTTTTGTTTTGGTCCAAATTATTTCGCTATTGGTTCCGTAACGATACGTATATTCAAAATTTAATGAAAGCGTTCACTGCTTTTGCGTCCATCCGATTTCTTAGCAAAGATTAATAAGCTTCATCCCCAAAAATAAACGTCCTACGCTTACAGCAAATATAATTTTTAACAGTTTATACAATTCTGGAAACTTTTGTCATCCTTTTCGAACACTTTATTTTGTAACCACTTTAAGAACTGCTTTATAAAAATACTGAGCTATTTGAATTGTGCAGTTTCTTTTCAAAGAAATACTGTACTTTGAAAAAAAAAACTATTTGTGATAAATCAAATTCGTTATCTGCTAAAGTAGTTACAAGTTATTTTCGGTGGACCCAAATTCTTTATCGAAAGAAAAGAAAAAAGATTTATATAGAGGCATATTCTCCCTTCCACACCTTTTTTAAAAGTAAATCGATCTCAATTCCGCTTCTGTTTCGTTATTGTGTTCTCAATTCCGAACGAAATTTCTCTAATTTTACTTTTTGCAAACCACCGGTCCAGGCGAGAATGGCTCTAGATCAGCGACTGTCACCGAATATTCTCAGGGGCCAAAGACATTTCGCTATTTACACATACACGAGCCGAACGCTTGCTGAAGCTGAGGTCAAGAGAGTAAACAGGCCTCAGTCGTGCTAGCCTTCATGCTGTCAATTATTTAAAAATCAATTAAAGACTAGAATTCAAATAAAATTTTACTAAAAATATCAAAATTGATTACAGAACTGAGGAAAATTATTTTTATGTATCCATAGCAACTGAAAGAGTGTGTAATTTGGCAATTACTTTTCATTCCACCGACCAACAAGCATTACTTTTCCATGTTGCAAGAACATGAATCAATTCCACTTTTGAGAACATGATTGATAAATAACTCTAAAAAGTTGGGGAAAATCAGGTATCAGCTTTGATTTTTTGATCCTAGGGGAAATTACCATTACAATACAATACCACACAAAAGGGCCGATATGGAATTCACACACACTCAAAGACCTCTGAGTGAGTGAACAAAATTGAGTTGTTCTTTAAGCTGAGCGAGCGAGTATGTTCTTCTTCAATTGTTCATTTTTGTTCAGCGAGTCTTGTTCAGTCTATCTTGTTCACTCTGCCTTGCTCTGAGTTGTTCTTTTGCTCCGTTGCTCTGTCTGTCTCGCTCTGTGAGTTCTTCAGTTTTGTCTTGCTATGTGTGTTGTTTCGTGTATATAAATATTGCAGCAATACCTTAAGTAGCAAATCACAAAGCAATTTAAATCGGCATCTTAAATGCAAACACCCCGCAGCAGTGGAACCAGCTGTCCGGCAGAACAACAACAACGACAATTCTGCCCTTGTGGAAAATGTCATGCAATTCGGACTTACAAGCCAACAAAGAATTACAAGCTTTGTGTATAAGCCAGCACCTGGAAAGCAAATAGACCATTAATAGGCTTGAATGATCGCTAAAGGACACCCCGCCTTGGATTCGGACGCCAGATTTTAAAGCTGATAAAGATGTCTCGCACGCCCAGCCACGAAAAACAATTTCAAGAACACTTGCCAAAAACAAGCGACGAGTAGATGGCTAATAAGACAGCAAATTAAGCTTGGAAACTGCTGACGATTGGGCAAGGCTAAACACACACAACATTTGTAATCATCTTTTAACTTTCTCTCGCTGAGAACCAAGAACAACTGAACAAGAACGACTTAACAAGTGAGTAAGAACAAGTCTACAAGAACAACTGAACAAGAGCTATTTGAACGAGTTGACTCACTCAGAAAAAAAAGAACAAGTGAACGCGTTCAGGGAAATGAACAACCTTTACCCAATACTAGCATAGAGTAGCGTCTGCTAACTCACTGAGGATAGGCCATGACTGCTGTTGATTGCATGATGGTAATTCATGAAATAGCGATACAGTCAACCAGTCTCCTTTGTGGTGTGTGTGTGTCTTTTTTGGAAAAGTTATGCACAAAAATCATAACTTATGTACCTGAAGCCTGCTAAAAAGTTTTATGATTGATATTCAAAGAGGTCACTAAAACAGTCACATGTTTCATTGTATGAAGCATTTAATTACCATTACATTTATTTCTTTTCTTGGTAATTAAAAATAATTAAAGTAATTTCCAATACAATTTTTCATTACATTAAAGTAGTTGTAATGGTAATTAAATTTTGAATATCGAAATAATTGTAATTGTAATGAACATAAAATTTTCAATTACCCGAACTAATTTGAATAATTTCAATTTACAGCCCTTGTTCATACTATGCCGTGTTTACTTTAATGACTTTCAAATTTCATACCAAGGCTTTTCTTCTTTATTTTTAAAAAGGTTCCCTTTTTATGTGCGGTCCAAAAACTTTTTGATAAAACTTTTATATAGGATCCCTTGTTGTAAAGCCTTGTTGTGTGAAACACCCTCTAAAGTTCCAAATTGACACAAGTTTTTCCGTTTAAATTTTTTTATTGAAAGTCTCAAGATATAAATTTTTTAGTAAAGATTTATAAAACTGACAATTTTAATCCTCCAAATAAGCTGCTAACTTCTTCTCTCTCTCTCTCTCTGATTATTCTAAATCTAATTTGATGTATTGCAAACAAATTGTCCATTCTGTTTCTTATTTAATTTTTCTGTTTGTCAATATTGTTTACGTGCAATAATGTTTACTTTATCCACCACAAATACAAATACAAAAATTTATACTCGTCATTTGAAAAAAAATGAAATAAAAATTGTAAATGTCTCATATCGATTAAAATGAATGCCAATTTAGGGGATAATCGCGTGGTTTTTGTTTCGGGCCTGCCAAGGGTTTATATCATTGGTTATGATAATGTTGCTGCTCGGCAGCGGCCACCGCATCAAACATGGGGGTATGCACTTCGCCCAGAAATTGTGTGGACGGGGCATTTGGTTCGGCCAATTCACCTATGAGGGGCATATCTATTTCCGTGGAGATGCCGCTTTGACCAAAGGCTGAAAGGCCATACGATTGCTGCTGCTGGACATGGCTGTAGTGTGAGGCACCAGCTTGTACCTGCTGTGGATCCAACATGACAGGAGCTGCCTCTAGTTCACCGAATTGTATGGGAGCCGTGGGCACCGTGTCTGTTTCCATAAAATCTGACTGCATATCATCTGTGGGTTGAGCTTCGTGCACTTCGGCAGCCACCTGCTCCGAATGGGGTGGATGTTCCTCCTCCAAATCGGCACCCTCGCCCGAAGTTTCGCCATCTCGTCGCACTAGACCCAACATGTCCAGCATATTACGTTTAATGGCATTCTCATTGGCTGCCTCCAGGCTGGGATAGCAGGTGCTGAGGCCACAACCGGCCAAATGTTGGGCCATTTTGTTGCCATTGCTGGTGGCAAAGCCACAAATGCAATGCATTTCCTGTACCATATTCACCTCCATGGCATCCACAAAGTTGCCATTACAATTGACACCATGTCGGAACTGGGCACGTTCGCAACAGGTTTGATAATTACACTTGACGCAGTGAAGCCAGCCGCTGGAAAAAAATAAAAAGAGAAATGGAAAGAAAGGTTAGTTTTTGGGTTTTTTGGGGGACCAATATACAAATTTCATAAAATATTCAATCAAATACCCAAATCTTGATTAATTTGAAATTATTTTGCTCCAATCAACTCCCTAAGTGTCCTTACCCCCAATTATATTCAATTAAATCAATCAAAAATTTGCCCTTAAAAAGCTCTTTTCACACCTGAAAAGCCACCAAAACAGTTTGTAATCATGACTTCAACCATACTGGTACTATTCCTACTCTCTACCATTGAAGCTACACACAATTTGGTTAAAGTGCGCTCCATGCTTCAACTGATTGCCCCACAAGAACCCTGGACTAATACACCAATTTTTAATGGTCATCAAGTGAATGAGACGGATTTAGGTGAACTTGTACGCTGGCTACATGTACAACTGGGTGTGGCCACTTATATGTTTACCGGCGGAGATTTAACACTTGAACAACAGGAAGATGCCTTAAGCTATCATATACCAAATGATGCGCTCACTTTGTTCTTTTGTCGCCATCGAGAGGAAATGATTTGGTTTAATTTGGATAAACGTTTAAGGCATTTGCGTCGCAGTCGTTTAATAGTTTCCCTGAGCTCACAACGAAGTGGCTCCCATAGGGCATTAATGCTCATATTTCAAAAGCTTTGGAGTTTGCAATTTATGAACGTGTTGGTGGTGTATAAAGAAGGAATCTATACGTATACTCCGTATCCGGTGGTGCGTTATTTTGAGCTGTCCAAACTGGATGATAAACCAATGTTTCCGACTGACAGTAAAGATTTGCAGGTAGGTAAGAATGGGCTAACTATTTACTTTTAAGAGTGTCATCAGAAGGCAGCCCACCTACTTTTCCCTCACTAACCCCTTTCATAATCTTTCTCCCTTCTATTTTCTAGGGTTACATTGTCTCCACGCCGGTGGAGAATGATTTGCCACGTGTGTTTTTTGTACAGGATTCGCTTACGGGACAACGACATATACGTGGTTTTGCCTATCGCATCTTTGTGGAGTTTCTACGCCATCACAATGCCAGTCTGCATGTGAGCAATGCCCATCAGGTTCATTCTCTGGGCAGCAGCGTAAATATGAGCAGAATTTTACAATTGATAGAAAAGCAAGAAGTGGAAATTTCCCTGCATCCCTATACAGATGTCACTTGGCAAATGGGTGATAATAGCTATCCCCTGCTTATAGCCAGCAATTGTCTAATTGTTCCAGTAAGGAATGAAATACCACGTTATATGTATTTACTGCGACCCTTCCATTGGTGCAGTTGGTTACTTCTTTTGGTGGGAGTCATTTATCAAAGTGGCATACTTTTCCACTTGAATTCTTACAACAGGCAGAGCTTCTCCCTGTGTTTCCTTAAGAGTCTCTGTCAATTACTTTGCATAAGTCCACCGTCGAGGATTTATGTACCCAGTTTACGCTACTTTTTGATCATTTTAATGATTTCTATTTTGGGTTTTGTCATTACCAATTGGTATTGCCATAAATTGGGCAGTTTTTTGACCACTTTGCTGGTGGGGGAACAAGTGGACAGCATGGAACAGCTGATAGAACAACAGCAGAAGGTATTGGTTAAACACTATGAAGTGGAGACTGTGCTGCGACATGTGAAGCCACAGTTAAGGGAACAGGTGGCACGTTTGGTGGTGGGTGTCAAAGCCAGTGAACAGGTGTCCGCTTTTTTAAACTTTAATCGCAGCTATGCGTATCCCTTTACGCTGGAACGTTGGGAGTTTTTGTCGCTGCAACAGCAATATGCCCTGAAACCAATTTTTCGTTATTCCAAAGCTTGTTTGGGTTCACCAGTGATTGGTTATCCCATGCGTAGCAATTCGCATTTGGAAACGAAATTGAAGCATTTTATTATGAGAGTTCAGGATAGCGGTTTGCTACATCACTGGCTAGTCTCGGATTTTAATGAGGCTTTGAGGGCGGGTTATGTACGATTGATAGATAATTTGATAGACTTTCAGGCATTGGATGTGAATACTCTGCGTTTGGCTTGGTTTGTGTTGTTAATTGGTTGGGTGGTTGCTACTTTAAGCTATGTTTATGAATGCTACAAATAAAGCTACATATTGGTTATTAACTAAATAATAAAGAGGAAAATTATGTAACGTAACGTCACGTCAGATTCTAATATACACTGCCCGACAACCGATTAGCACACCCACCGTCCGAGTCTTAGGAGCTTAAAATCAGAAAAACGAATAAAGCTTTTAAAAATGAATTTTTTTGCCATTTTTTATACAAATATTAACTGGTCCGGCAAGCTTCGTACCGTCCAACAGTCAATGAATGCAGTGATAGATTTTTGTTAAGGGGATTTTTTAATTTAAATTAACGTTATATAATGAATGCATAGAATTTACTATCATTAGGATAATATTAAAAAAAAAAACCGGCAAGACTTTTACTTTAATGAAACTACGTATTTTGCTGCATAGGTTACACTTGGTTTGATTCTCTTCAGTGAAGCGTCTTGTGATATACAACATTTTTCGTTTTGTTATCAGGCGACAGAACAAATGAAGCAAATGGTCTGCAGTCACGTGAAGATAGACGGGTAAATAGGAAGTGTCCAAAAATTCGCAAAATGGGAGCGTTAAATCTTCATCCGTGTGATCCGGTTGGTCGTTTCACCGCGAGTTTGAAGCAGGAACGCAGTCTGAATCACACTGGCCAATGCATGAGATTCATAAGTTAATTGCTGCAGATCATGAAAAATTACTATTTTAATATTCATTGAAGAACATTTTCTAAGAATTTATGATGTGCATCTTCAAACATGTTGCAACGATTCGATGGTGTATCTGGCCTTGAATTTTGAATGCCGGTTTTTATCCAATATCTACCCCAAATGAAGTCATTTGAATTCAGCCATTGTAGTTTTGAGTATTCGCTAGAAACGGTCGGGATTCTGGTGCATCCCCTTGAAGCAATGAATGCAATTTCTCAAATGGGGGAGTCAATACCGACAATTTTACTTTGCCATTGAAGCAACAAAGTCCAGACGTTTCTCCAGCAAACTTCAATGAGACAAAATGCCCACAAATCCATTGGTGCAATGTAAACGAAAGGATGCGAGCTGTAATGCATTGTACAATTGTATAGAAACGCTGGTCGTTTCAAATCAACACTTGCAGCATTTCTGTTTTGCAAATTTCTCAATTTTTTGCCGATTGACCTTCACCTCCTATTTACCCGTCGACAATTGCCAACTATTAAATCTTCATGATAATCTAAGTTCAAACTTATTATACAATTTTTAATTTATTCTCTTAATTGCGACCGATTGGCTAGCTTTTTTCTTCTTAATCTTGATAAAAATCTAAACTAATTGTCAGGGATGCAAACCGGTTCAGAAACGAACCAAACCAAACCGTAACCGAATCGCAATTTCAGCAGATAAACCGATCCGCAACCCGAACCGGCGTCCTTTCGAAAACGAAAAGTTTATTGTCGGGTTTTAGCGCTTACCTACAGACAATGATACTTATAAATTTGGCAATCTTAATCGGTTTCATAAGGCTGCCTTCACACTGTATAGACACGGTTTTATTTTGAATCCGTCGAGTAAAGAGTAAGTAGAAACTAAAGATTTGAGACGTATTTCCTTGATTGTTCAATAAACACAAGAGTATGTAAAAAATTCGAATTCAGTTTAGTGAAAACCGGAACAAGGCAGATAATTAATTCGGCTTTTGCGGGCAACCATTCAAACGCCGATTTCAGCGAACACCGAGTCATTATTATAATGTGGTTAATTTTAGAATGTTGGGCATTGTTGTCTTTTAAAAATAATTTAACGCTTTTTCATTCGTTAAAATTAAGTTTAAACATTTTCGCATGGGATATTTTTGTTCTTTGTGCTTTCTTCTATAATGCAAAGCAAAAACTCACAGTTAATTGCTTTCGCATAGTTTCTTATGCATTCCCCTTTGTGTACCATCAGAAAGATTTTAGATTGTAAACGTAAATGCAATCTATGGGCACTTTAATAAAAAAAATAAGCAAAACTAATGTTAAAATGGGAAAAATTGCGCTAGTACGGCCGTGAAACCGAATATTTCCAAATGGATTGTAAATAAATGTAATAATAGCTTACATTAGTTCAATTTAATTGATTCTCTATGAAAATAAAATATAGTGTTTTTAACCACTTTAAATTTTTTCTGGTTGACCTTTTGGTGAAAATGCCCATTAGCAAATATAAGATAGAAGATTATAGCTTGGAAAATAAACTTAAATTATTCAAAATCCTACCAAAAAAGTTTTATGTTGGCCAATTTGCAGATTTTTGCAATTTTGTAATACAAGTCAAAACCCACTTCTGTATTTCGTAACGTCACGCCAGGATATATTTTTGCTTATATATTTAAGTCCATAGGGTCGATTGATGTTAGTTTTTTTCTGATTGTATTTGCTACGCAAATAAACTTTTTAAAATCGAAGATTTTCATATCATTGTTGAACAATATTTTTTTGTACAAATGTCACGTCACGTAAAATTGAAAATGCCCATATATAAGAGAGTTCATCCTGTCTGACTGACTGATTGTTGACTGCCGCACAGCCTAAACCATTAAGGATAGTAAGCTAAGCTTTTCACAGTAGCGAGTAGAGTACTAAGACTAGATTTTGGAAAATTCTCTATGGAAATGTTTAAAGTTCGGGGAAAACTGTTTCTTAAAACTTTTTGGTTTATTATCAGATTAGGTTCAAACTTATTTTCAAAGATGTATATAAAAAATTCAACAATAAGTGCATATCAATCTTTGGAAAATTTTAAATTTTAAAAAAACTATTCCCCCATTCCAAAAAAAACCAAAACGGTGTTTTATTTGAACTCTTTTGATTTTTATCCATCGGTTCAAACTTTATCAAAACATATGTATAAAAATTGAACAATGAATTTAGGAAAATATTCACCCCACTTGATCGAAAATGGAAGGTCAAGGTTCTGTAGGAAAGTTTAGTTACCGATATTAACAAAGCAAAAATCATATCGAAATAGCTTTAAAATACGGGACTTTTCTACAATCTTATATACACAAATACTAGCGTCTACTGTTTTTTTTAATATATTTTTTACTTACGTGTAATGCGTCTCTTCACTGGCAAAATCGGTATTGCACTCGGCACAGGTTTTACCCTCCAGAAAGGCAAAGAACACTGGACGTTTGTAGGTGGAGAATGGTGGCTGTTCACGATGATGGGTGCGCACCTTGGGCGGTGGTATCAACAGTGAGTTGTTAAGCAGCATTCGCACCGGTTTGTTTGTCTTGGTCATGCTCACATGATGCTGTACCACATGCTGCTTCAGATCGCCCTTCTGCAGAAAACTGAGCGAACACTTGTTACATTTGAGGGTAGGATCACGCTTGTTTACATGCTCATCCAAATGCATGAAATAGTTTTCAATGCGCAACTGATTCACTGAGCCGCGATGCGTAAAGTAAAAGATCTGAAGTAAAAAATAATTAATTGAGTTTCAATTTTGGCTCTAGCATCACTCACATCCAGACAGTAAGGACACTGCAAGAAATTTTGATTCTTGTGATCATCATAGAAATGTCGCACCAAATCCCGATGCGAGGATGTGCGGTAACCACAGGCCTGGCACCAATACGGCAACTCCAGTGTACTATGCACCTTCTGCAGATGGGCGGTGAGTAAGTGCAACGAATTATAGCGCTGCTGGCAAATCAGACAATAGTAGGAGGGTGAACCATCCGTCTTGGTTTCGGTGGGATGCATTATTTGATTGTGCTTGGCCAGCACAGATTCGGTGGCATGTTTCTCCAGGCAGAAGAGACATTGGAACTGATGTTGTTTACCCTCGGGTGAGATGTGCGATACCAAATGTGTTTGTAGTTTCTCATTGGAATCATAGGATTCGCCGCCCAAGCAAATGGGGCACTCTACAGTTTTGGTAAGCTCTGAGGGTTTGGCCCGCGGTGAGCTATAAGGGAAATGCTCAAAAAACTGCTCCAGGCCATCGCTAATGCCATAGTACAGTTCCTCCAGGCCCTTGAGTTCATCCTCTTCTTTTTTAATGACCACGGGAAGTTTTTCTTCCTTCTCTTTGGGCTGCTTTTTAAGGAGTCCTTTGGGTGTGGCAGCAGCAGCAGCTGCTGAAGTGCTGGCCTTTGGCTCCTTGGGTTCCTTTTCCTTGGTGGCAGCTCCAGCGGGTGTATTCTTCGCTGAGTTTTTGTTGGAACTGCCAGGTGGTCGGCCTGGACCTTTATGTGGTGGGGCGGCGGTTCCAGCTGGCGGTGGGGTGTTGACGCCGCCACCACGACGCTTGGTACCAGAGGGTATGATTTCCTTGTCCTGCTTGTCGGCTTTTTCCTTTTTGGGCACTTTGGTGGCCACACTGGTGTTGCTCTCTTTACTCAAATAGTCCGCATCATTAATGGCTGCAAGTTTCAAAAGAGGGAGGGAAAGTTTGATGAAATCATTTAACCAGAAATTGCCTTTGTTTTTTTTTGCACTCCAAAAAAAGAAAAGAAAAATCAAAAATTTGTACATTTTGTTTAAGTTTATTAAAATTTAAATTTGATTCTTAAAGATTTCAATATGTGAGCCAACCCATTTTTAAAAAATACACCCAAAAGGGTTAACATTTAACAAAAAAAAAAGAACACGATTAAAAATTAAAACTATTTTCACTTTGGAGTGACAAAACGCAGGCATTTCAACTATTAACTAAGGACTCAAAACTACTAACGTTTCTTGAGGCGTTTGGGTGCGGCATTCGCCGGCGTTTCCTTATACACAGCGGGCAAAACACTCCAGTCCTTGAACGGATTGGTGGCCACCTGGGAAATTAAAATGGTAAGAAAAAAAGATTTATAAAACAACTAAATTTACTGATTTTTTTCAGCTCACCTGATAGAGCCTCTGGGTAATGGTCTCATTGGTGGTCACTCTCGTCTGTTCGGCTATGTGTATAATAATATTATTGAAAGCCTGCAGGGCATAGGTGCCAAACGATTCTCGCCACACCAGCTCATCCAGAAATTGTTGAATCATTTGACGCGACAGCAGGCTCAAGGTGTTCTGGAACATGCGTGGCACAATGCGCCTCAAGTACTCCATGACCGCTGAATTATTATGCTTGGCTGTGTTGTCTGTGGCGGCTGCCTGTACAATATTCTTAAAGCCCATGCCGATCAGGGTGATTTTATCCACAGTCAAATCGATGCAAATGGTGCTGTCCTTGTGCACCCAACGGGACAGCGGCTCTAGTATGGCCTGGAAACGTTTCTTGTAATTGCGATCACCATCGGTAATGGGCTCAACCGCACGCAAACGTATTGACTTATCCGTATAATCATAGACGCCAAGAACCTCCACCTTAACCTGACGTTGGGCTCCATCCTGCGAGGTGGTACCCAAAGAAATTACGCCGACCTGTAAAATGAAGCAGAAAATGGAGTGAATACTTGAGAATATTTTTAGATTGGTATATAAATTAGTTTGTCTATAGCCTAAACCAAACTTCTTAAAGTTATCTAAAAAGCTTGTGCCTATTCGAAGCAGGTCGAAGACACAAACTCGAGTTTTTCATCGTGTAAATCAGCGGTGGGCACTATATTTTAGTTTTGGAAATAGTCCAAAAACCACAAGAGACAAAACAAGCCTCATCAGCACCCTTAACAATAGCCCAAAAGGTCGCAATGGACAGTCGTTATGATTTGGCAACGGTTTATCCCAATTGAGCGTTTTCTTGGCCACTATCCTCTGACCGTGGAAGAATGTATTGCGGCGCGCAACACAGTGCACACAAACATGGTAGAAGGCACCGTAGCAGCATAGGAACGCTATCTAGGACCAGCAGAACTCCTCTAACTCAATCGCGATCAGGAAAGGGTAGACATCTTAAGAGCTATCTGAGACAAACTACATTAAACATTTGTTCAATTGATTTCTGTCATTCACCACGAGGGCAAGGTCTGCTTGGGGACCCCTGCAGACCCCTGTGAGAAAACGCTATCTAGGACTACCAGAACTACTCTTGCTCAACCCACAGATCCTAGACACATGCCCCAAATGTGGCCTATCCCATAAGACATTAAAAACCCGTGCACTGTTTACCCTACCGTACTCACCCCCATTAGGCTTTGGACCCACCCACACCTGCTTCCTCGACTGGCTTGGTCTCTAACTAACATCTACTTTTCTTTTCTAACCCTTTCTTTGATCTCTTTTTCATACTACTGCAGAAAAGTTCGACCCAGCTTTTTCAACAACACCAACCCACACACTGCATATATTTTGTTTTTGCAGTCATCTGCTTCTGCGACAAGCGAGTGCAGAGAGCATTTGTTACGCCTTCTGCTTGTGCGCATGGATATTGTTATTAAAACTCACTTCAAAGCGAGGCAATTGCAATTGTTGCGTCGTGAGTTTGTGCACTGTTTTTGTTGCTGTAACTCATTTCGAAGTAAGGATATAAGTTCGTACTTAGACGGGGATTTGAATAATAAAGGAGAAATTTGTAGAGTAAATAAGTTTTTTTTTTTTTTTGGTCCTATATATGTAATGACTTAATTTCTAAGCTCCATGAGAGGCCTGGATTCGATCCCCTGGGTTCGAACTGTTCGTTAAATCAAAGCTTCGTTTTGTGGACCGTTTACTAAACTTGTCCAACTTAAGATTTTGTTTCGAAACTTCTCAATTTTCTAAAACAGGGAAATTGTAAATTTTAAAGAATCACTTTATACAGGGCAACAAATTTATCAAACTTTTGATCCGCCAATCAACAGTCGAAAGGACCATATTCTGTACTGTCAACTTTCAAAGAAAAACATTCTAAGTCTTGGAATGAAATTGAAAGTAGTATTCCATTTGTTTCCTAAATAAATAATAAGACAATGTTCAATTTATGAATCAAGGACAACCCCTAGATCATTGACTTAAAAGGTGGTAACAATTAAGAGATCTAGTTACAAGCTTCTAGAAAATCAAGTAATCCTACACTTGGAACTAAATGCATCCAAACAACAAACCAAAACTTAAGAACAAAAAGAGTAAGCCAGAACTAAAATAAGATCATTGATGAAGACAGTAAAAGTAATGTAATCAAGTGACTATGATGAGGCGCTCAGGGGTAAACTGGTTAGATTTAAAATGCATATTTTGGTTCTACATTCTTCATACATAACTAAGAAGGTTCATGAGGAAAGCCTTTAAGTTTTTTGCGAAATAAAATTAGACTCCATTACAGAGAACTCCCTTTTTATAATAATTTTTAATGATGGATTCATATTTTTGGATTCTGAAATCAATCTTTTTTAAATCTCAAGAAAATAGTAACAGAAAATAATAATAATAAACGAATATTTTCCATTTTTTGAATAAACGTTCTGGGAAAATTATGGACAAGTCATTTGTTCTATTAGGCTGCTGTTCTAGGCATTGATTTATTGACTTGAGTAGAGTTTTAATGATCTGTAAAAACTATAAAGCAAAGCTAACTTCTTCTGAGCCGAAGTTTAAAATGTACTTGAAAAGCTTGTTTCAACGGTTAGCGATTTTGACCAAATTTCGCAGAAGAGTTTGAAATAGTATAATAATAATAATGACCGAGTTTAAGAACGCTAACATTGAAAACAAAAATGATTTTCTCACTAAAATCCATTTTTGGTTCCGACATATTGGCAGCGTGCAGTCAAAAAGATGACTTAATGCTAAATTTCAGCTCGATAACTTTAAAACTGAGGAACCAGTTTGCGTAGAAACCACAGAGGGACGGACAAAACACATTCGACTCAGCTCGCCATTCTGATCAAAATTTATATACATTAGTGTTCGGAGATGCAAACTTCTGGGCGGTTTTTTAAACTATTATAATACACTTTTCAGCAAGTGGGTGAATTTAAGGATTTGGAATCAACTTTCTATTGTTTTTAGTCGTTTTTCGCTTTATTTTCCTTTCGAATCTGTAGGGTTCGATTGTTCGCCCGAATTTGAAGCAGTTTTGATTTCTTAGAAACGATTAAAGATTTTGATTGAAACGTTTTGCGATAGAGAGGGTCAAAGAAGAAAACTGAAAATCTTACCCAAAAAGACGAATAACACTATTTGTTTTGGAAGATCGATCTTTTAACCATTCTGATTCCGCATGAGAACAGGCCTTTATATTTATTATGTTTTTTGAATAATCTTCAATTTAATATCCTGAATCTAGGAATGCTGATCTTTTGAGCACGCTTCTCTAACTGAACAAAAAAATTTTCACAAGTTTAAGGCCCAGATCGAATTCCAAGTATTTTTCTATTGAATAGTCACTTATTTGTTGATTTACTATTTCCAAGAAACACAAATCAACCTCAAAGGGGCCGATTTCTTCAACTGAATATCCCAAATTTCTGGACATTTTACTTTCTAATATAAAAATTTCGACCAGTTGCAATTATTTTTGAGAAATTAATTCATAAATAACTCATTCAATCGGCTATTCATGGATGGTCCTATCAAGGATGCAATAAATACTGTAACTCTATCAAATTCACTGAAATTTTGGGGAAGAGTCTGATGATAAAACAAAAAAATATTTTATATTTTCCTAGGTTTGATTTCACATCTACTACATAGAGCTATGTGTCTCATAAACTAACAAATAACAGAGTAATTTCAAGGATTATCTGACAAATACAGCTATATGGAAGAAGAGAAATCGGCTACAGTGGACAAAAAATACCGGGAAATTTAACTTTTTTTTTTTGGGATTCCGATAGCGACAAATGTTTTTATTTTTAAGTTGGCAACACAATATTTTTTTTAACAGCTAAGTGAATTTTTCATTTTTTATAATGTCTGAAACTTTTCAACAAAGCAGGTCCATTACATTTTTTGTTAAAAATGTTACAGAAGGCCTTTGGAGTAAGCTCTATCAAAAACAAGAGTTTTAGGTTAAAAATGAAAAGGCACGGCCAGGACGGCCATCAACATCAAATGATGAGCTACAAGTCAACAAAATCAAAGAATTTGTGCACTAAAATCATCAACTGACAGTCCGAGGCCTTACTGACCTTGTTGAAATATATATGAAGGATCAGTGAAAACCATTTTGATTGACAATTTGGGCCTCAGAAAAGTAAAATCTTGATTGGTGGGAAAAAAAGAAACAGTAACTCATGATCATTTTGCCAAAAACTCGTCCTATATCACCATGTGATATAGCCATATTTGGCTATTCGCTAAACTCAAAAAACCGCTTTGTGGACAATGTTTTGAATCGATAAAAAGATAGAAACCGAAACAAAGAAGGAATTAAGGGCTATACCTGAAGAGAACACTGTAGCATGTTTTAAAAATTGGAAAAAGCCATTGGCACAAAGTGTATTCTATGCGGAGGGACTTCTTTGAGAGGGATGAAATGAATTTGCAAGAATAATTAAAGATTTTATGATCAATAAACAAATTCCCGGTACATGTAAACATTTGTGCCATTCATTTCGAGCGTCTAGCTCTTAGCTTTGTGCCTATGGGCGAATATTCTTCCATTACAACCGCTTGACGGTCTTGACCTCTGCTGTTAATGCCCTCCAGTCGCTTCTGTTCCGTGCGAGCTGGCACCAGTTGTTCACACAAAGCTTGGAAATGTCTTCCCGCATGTCTTCGACTACCGTAGAACGCTGATCAAAAATATGTAGGTACTTCCTTCTGGCTGTTACACAGAAAATCATTTAACTCTTTTGGACTTTTTTTTAAATTCGGTTGCTCCTTGCCTTTTGCTGCTTTCCCTTTCATTGTTATTACAAGAATTTGTTTTGTTTTCTCCCTTCAGTCTGCTTTGTTCATCTTATTTTTGTGTCTCATTAATTCCCCCGAATTTTCTTTAATTTACCTCCACAAATTTGCCAGCTCCGCCCAATTTCTTGCACTTCTGATGCACCGCCAATGTGCAAATGGCCCTCAACCAGGTGTATATGCCCTTGATATACACACTATCCACCTTGACCCATTGCACCACATTTTGTATGCTGGTTTGGCAGGCCCAATGGTAGACCAATTTCAGCAGAAAGGTGGGCGGATGTTGGGCTCCTTCGAATATGGAATTGTTGAAGACCGAAACAAAGCGATAGGGACAGCATTCACTAATCCAGACATAGCCGCCCGTGTAGGGGAACTTGGTCACATCCGAGTAGACGCCTGTAAAGAATTGGATAATATAAATGATTCCATTCCACAGCACAAGAGAAACCCACCTAATTTCAATTCATTGGTGCGATGATTGATGCAATGCTGCTGCGATCGCAGCAAACCCTCCTGCAGCAGCCACTCACAAAACTTGTTCGGTGTCAACATCAACACCAACTTGACCTTGGAGTCCAGTTTGCTACGTGTGGCGGCCATATCTTTGACCTTGAGGAAGGGTTTGGCCAGCACCACCAGCGAAGGATAGGTTTTGCCCTGCATTTTGGTATCCTTGCCATCCTTCTGCTCTTTGCCCTCCTTGTTCTCATCGTTGCTGCCCACTACAAGGCCACCCACAGAGTTGACCTCCGCCGGACGATAGTTCTTGGGTGGATTTTCAGCATCCTTGTTGGTATCCTTTGACTTGCCGGCTCCTTTGCCAGCCTTGGGTTGAGGTGAAGCTTTGTCCGTGGCGGCAGCTGCTGCTCCCTTCTTGCCTGCTTTGGGTGGAACAGCCTCCGTGGGCGTGGCAGGTGCATCGGAGACAGCGGCTGCCACAGCCTTTTTGCCCACAGACAGGGCCAAACGCTTGGCCAAAGGCACATCATCATCACCCTCATCCGAGGACTCTAGATAGGCTATATTCGAGGCAGTACGTGGTGGTCGGCCACGTCCCCGACCCGTGGTTTTGGCGGCTGGTGTTTTGGGTGCCTCCTGAGGCGGTGGTGGTGGATCTGCTGGCTTGGGTGGCTTTTTGGGCAAAGTAGCCTCCTTGATCTCCTGCAGAACCTTGCCCTTGAAGGAATACGCCTGAAACACCTGACCATTGAACAGCTCCTTGCCCTCGTTGGCGCTGACCGCACTTTTCAGGGCATTCTTTACGGCATTGTGCTCGTT